>JAJOZX010011623.1:0-117532 GCA_023014485.1 Bathynomus jamesi | reverse complement strand
TCTAATTCAGAATTTACAGTGGGAGAGGTTCGACCTCTTTCGACCATGGCTCAGGCCTGAATTTAAAAGTGAAGAGGCCCTCGCCTCCTCGTGGAGGGCTCCGACCTCCTCGCAGAAGGGCTGCTAAGACAGGAGTCATTGAATTTACAATACAAGAATTAAATAAGTCTAAATTTTGGGGGAGTGCAGTTGAAGGTTAAGTTCCGCCCTTTTAACTGGAGATCTAAACAGTTGGACGTTAAGCATAATTTAAACTCATATTAGAATTTTGAAAGATTCCAAAATAAAACGAAAAAATAAATAACAAAAAAATAATAATAATAATATCGCCGAGTATATATTCCTAAATGGCGACATAATGTCGGAGTAGCACATTGCGTACAATCCCAAGTACATCAGTGAGTACATTGTAATTTTGGATTATTACAACTATGATTATAACTACCAATTAATTCACATTCGCTTACTATCCTTAATTACAGTTTCATTAAAGTACATTAATTACATCATATTAAATTATTGCAGTTAATTACAATTAAAAAGTTAACTATAGTTCTTTACAGTGTTTCATATTTATAGACAATTAGGATGTTAGGAGTATAACATAAAGTACATGGTCATATATATATATATATATATATATATATATATATATATATATATACACACCTTACCTTACCTTATGTTGTTTCGTGCGTTGGTCTCTCTTCACACGGAGGTCAAGATGGTGGCACCGCCTCTAGGCCTGGCTTGATGGAGGAGCGAGTTGCTTTCTTGTGCTCTCCATCGTACATAGCCAGGCACGCCCGGCTCATCTGGTACCGTCTTGAGCCAGACATCCAGTCTTCTCTTGAAGACTTCAACTTGACCCCCGTTACGTTTTCTGAGGTCCTTTGGAAGCTGGTTGAAAATCTTGGCCCCCTGACAACCAAGCTACTTTCCTTCAGAGTTGAGGAGGTCCCTTGTCGGGCCTTTAATTTGGGAACACTACACATTCTGCCTTTCCTATTTTCCAGTGTTGTTTGAATGGTAATTGGGTTTAGTTTTAGGTTTGGTACCAGTTTTTTCGATCATTTTCCATATGTAGATTATGGTGTACCTCTCTCTTCTTCTTTCCAGGAGGAGTACAGATTTAGTTTACGTAGTCTTTCCCAGTAGTTGAGTTCTTTGCAGCCATCAATCTTGGCTGTGAAATGCCTTTGCGTTTCTTCCAGTTTATTAGTTTCTTCCTTTTTATATGGGGACGTCAAAACTGAGTAGTAATCAAGTTTTGGTATAATCAGTGTTTTTAGCAGAATCATTAGTCTAGGCCGGGCTGAAACTATAATATTTGTTTGATTTTAATTTATCAGTGACTAACAGTTGGCTTTTGATATAAAAATAAGATTCCTGAAAAACATAATTGGTGGCCACCAACGTGTGTCCGGCCACCCCCGTTTTTGTAAAAACATCTAATGCCACACTAGCAAAATCATGAAAATGGCAATATCTCTTCTTCTGAACATGCTAGAGAGATGGTTTGCATACTACAAGATGCAGAATGTGATTTAGAACAAATTACTCGGAGTGGTATGTTTTCATAAAACCTTTAGTTTTTGAGTTATTTTAGAAAAACTAATTTTTTGGGCCCATAGACCCCCTTTCAACTGAATGTCAACACAATAAAACATTCTCAAGCTGCAAATTGACATGTATTAGTGGTTTTCAATCAGCAATCAAAATCAATCAAAATCAGGCCATTTTAAATTCATTGAAAATGCTTTTTGACATTCCAAAACGCCAAACATTAAATTATACAATTAACAAATTGTCATTTTTGTCATATTTTAGCATGATAAATAATAATCTAGAACTTAAATATTTTTTAGACACAAAATCTTTCATTAATTTACGTGATCTAATTTTGTTTCTAATAAGACCATCTCTACGCTCATGACCTACAACAGCCAAGGATGCTTCAGTGACAAGCTTGATGTGCCTTTCAAAATTCTGACTGTGGCACTCGTGATCCAGTTTCAATGCGGTATTAATGATATCACGCAGTTCATCATTACTGAATTCTTTTAATACAGGTGGAACAGTTTCCCATTGGGACATAGCAGACAGCTTGTGGTATGCAGAAGCTTTGAAATTGATGATTGGCTTTCTAAAGACCCTAACATTCTCATCTATAGCAGGATATTCATCAGTACCACCTTCATGATCCTCTTCATTCTCATCATCACTTTCAATTATTCCACCCTGCAAAATCATTGCTACTACCAGATTCATCATCAAAATCCTCTATAACTCCCCTCGACACAGAACTTTATTGACAGCACACCTCCTCACCTCTCATCTTCATCAGCCAGCATTCCAACTAAAATATTTTCACCATGAGCAAAATAGCTGTTATTGTTTAATACGTCATAACAATTTCTCTAATTTTCCTGTCAGGGAATTTATTTACTCTTTGGATCATATTGATAGGTTTCTTGACCCATCACTTAGCCTCTTATTAGCCTTGATATGAACCAACTGTGAAAGTATACTTGATGATGAATTCTACTATGATTTTGTGAGGTTCTTACTGGATCTTTTTTGTGAAACATAAAAGCAAAGAATTCTACAGGCTAAGGTGAGCCATCGAGAGTGATTTAGCAGGCCAACTTCTAAGAGTGCAAGGTCTTCATCACTTCACCAGTAATATTGCCCAGCAGATGCAGTATCCATAGTATTGGTCTGTTGATAAATTATTGACCACCTCATTTGGTAGAAGCACAAATGCAGGATAAGGTATAGATTTGAAGTCCACAACATTCCATTCTGACACATCCCCATTGAGCTGAGAACCAATAGGGCCAGAAAATTTGTCTGGACCTTTTGTTGTCCCATCTAAAGTTATGAAGATGTGTCTAAGTGGCAATTCATTTAGATGCAGAAGACAAATATCTCACTGAAGAGTTTGCCCTAAAAACATTTCCAAATATCTGATTGATTCATGCATATGTCCTGTGTTAGTATTTGTCCCATCTGCTTTAACTAAGTTTAATTTGGCCTCAAGTTCTGTCCCTTTAATGATCTCTCAGTACAGCATCTGTTTTATAGTCTCCGAAACACAAACACCTTTCAATAACTTGCTTCAACGTAGGCAATTTCCCTAAAGGAAACTGTTCTGCTGGCATAAACGTACATCACCAAGTACTTTAGCAACTGTTTTCCTTGTAGAAGTGATACTTTTATATTGCAAATGTTGAATTCAATGACAAATTGCAGTTGGAAACTTATAACAAAGGCACCTGAAAAAAAAACAAGTTTTCAATTTATTACGTTTAAAAAAAGTTCATGAAGCAGCCCCACCCTCTATTCTTTAATCAAGCATAATGGATGCAAAATAACAAGGAAAAGTCATATCATGTGATCACTATGTCCATGTCAACATCCTTTTAGGGCAATGTTAGTAATCAAAAAGCCAAATCATGCTTATTTTAGAATTTCTTTTGTCACTAAGGTCCGTCGAAAGGGGGTCTATGGGCCCCCAAAATTAGTTTTTCTAAAATAACTAAAAAACTAACGGTTTTATGAAACAATACCACTCTTAATAATATGTTCTAAATCACATTCTGCATCTTTTGGTATGCAAACCATCTCTCTAGCATGTTCAAAAGAAGAGATATTGCCATTTTCCTGATTTTGCTAGTGCGGCATTAGATGTTTTTACAAAAACGGGGGTGGCCGGACACACGTTAGTGGCCACCAATTATTGTTTTCAGGAATCTTATTTTTATATCAAAGGCCAACTGGTAATGACTCTGATTAATTCTATCTTGAGTTTCAGCCCGGCCTAAATTCATTACTGTCCTGTCCCTTCACTTGAACGCTCTTATTACCTGCCCGGCGACTCTTTTTGCTTTATTTATCGCTACCTGATTTTGTTTCAAATTTCGCATCATCTGTCGTTATTATCCCGAGATCGATCGCTTTCGTGCTTCTCTGAATTTCCTGTCTGTCTGGAGCATAATATGCATTCTGTTTAAGTTCTTCTGTTCTACCATATCTCAAGAGCTGAAATTTCTCGGTGTTAAATGACATGTTTTTGTCTTCTGACCACGTCATGTACATCGCTGATTTTTCTGTTGATCTTTGTATCGTCTGCAAAGGATGTTACTATACTGTTGCTGTTTACTCCGCTGTCTATGTCTATTTGCATGATAATGAACAGGAGTGGGGCCAGTACTGTCCCTTGTGGTACTGAACTGCGTACTTCCGATTCTGATGATGATATACCTTGAATTTTGACGACATGCAGACGTTCTCTGAGGAAGTTGTAGATCCATTTTCCCACTTTGCCTGTTATTCCCATATATTTCATTTTATGTGCTATTATACCATGGTCACATTTGTCGAAAGCTTTAGCAAAATCTGTGTATATTGCATCGTAGTTGTCATTACCTTCCAATGCATCTAGGATATTGTTGTAGTGTTCTGTTAGTTGTGACAGGCATGATCTACCTGATCGGAATCCGTGCTGATTTTCGTTGAATCTTTCCCGTGTCTCCAGGAAATGATAAATTTTCTCTTTAACTATTCTTTCAAATACTTTGATGAGGTGGGACGTGAATGACACTGGTCTATAGTTCTTTGCTTGAGATCTGTCCCCTCCTTTATATATAGGGACAATGTTTGCTCTTTTCAAGATGCTCGGTATTTCCCCAGTGTCTAGGGATCTTCTCCATATCCAATATAAAGGTGTAGCTATTTCATTTTTACAGTTTTTAATCAATAATGCGTTCCAATTGTCCGGACCTGCAGCTGAATGTAGTTTCATTTGCCCTATAGCTCTCGCTACATCTTCTGGGGTAAAATCAAAGTCTGTTATATACTCTCCTTGCAATTCCTCTTCAAAGAATGCATTTATGTCAGGTATCGCTTTGTCACTTTTTGAGGTACTGAAAAGTGATTCATATTGAGCTCTCAATGTATCAGATATTTCTTTTGGATCGTCGGTTAGTTCATTATTTCTCGTCCTTAAGGGCGCAATAGCGGCGCGCGCTTTTGTTTTCCTTTTTGCATAGCAAGAGAAGTATTTTGGACTTTCCTTTATTGCTTCTACCGCCTTTTCCTCTTCCCTCTCTGTATGGACCTTAATCAGGGCTTGTATTTCCCTATCGATACCCTCCAGTTTTTCTTTTATTGCTTTCCTGTCATTATCTCCGCAGTTGCCTAACTTCGCCTTCGCTCTCTTTCTTTTGCTGAATAATCTTCTCTTTTGCCTCTCTTGCCAGCGACTCTTTCCTTTTGGCTGTGATTTCGAAGCATATTTTTCTAAAATTCTCAGCGTTTTTTCTTCCAAGGTTGTTAGCATTTCTTCAGTTGTTTTATTCTCGAAAATTGTTGTCCATTCTATTTGGGCCATGTGCGATCTGATTGCTTCCCAATTTATAGTCTTGGAGTTTAAGTTAAAGGCCCCGAATTTACTTCTTTCCTCAATAAGTGTATTGTCTTTTAATGCTGTCGTCATATTTGTTGATATCTCGATTAAGTTGTGGTCTGAGATAATGGTTGGGGTTATTTTTATATAAGCAATCAAGTTCATGTTATTCGTGAATACCAGATCCATCAACATTTTTGCTTGCTCCTGGTCTTCTCTTGTGCCCCCTTGTCCTAATGAATATATATATTCCTATCCACCTTTTTGTATTTTATAAATGGGAAGTTAAATTCTCTGCAGATCATTATATTGGGGGATGGGGGTTTATGGCCTTTATTAGCTTTCTGATGTCATGAATGGCCTCCGAGAATTTTTCGGTTGGGGTGCTTGGAGGTCTATAGATGACTATTACTATCACGTTTAGTTTTTCTATTTTCAGTGCTAGGAGTTCCACATAGCTGTTTGATTTATTTATTATCGTCTCTGTCATATGGCCTTCCTGTACATATATAACACAGCCATCTTTACGTCTCGTCGTTCTATCCGCTCTCAGTAAGTTGAAGCCCTCTATATTTATCTCTTTCTTATCAATACAATGTTCGCATTTTTCACAATTTCCTTGGCAATCCTTAAGATGAGTTTCTGTGAGGCATGCGATGTCCGCCCTTGTTTCGTCCATAAATCCTTTCAGGTACGAAACCTTATTGAGTGATTGGTTTGGTCTTATTCCTTGAATAGTAGCCTGGACAAATTTATGTTCTCTGTTTTTCGTTACCCTTTGTGCATTTCAAGTTCGTTTTCCTTCGATATCTTTTGATTCGTTGCCCTATGATCCTCCGAGAGAGATCCGTTTCCGTCTACTTGTACTGGTAGCTTCTTGCCCGGTAGCGGTTTTGCTCGGGGGTTTCCAGCTGTGTCAACTGCATGTGGATGACATTTAGCATCCGTAACGTGTCCGCGATGTTGAAAAAATTTTCTTGTTCGCTTATTGTGTTCCTATTGTTGTTCCTATTGTTATTGTTATTCCTATTGTCATTTAAGCTTTTTACTTTGTTCTTTGAGTCCGTCGGGAGATGTTGATAGTAGCATTTTTCCCGAATTTGCAGGTTCCATATTTTGCGTAAATCCTGCAAATGTCCGGGTGGTAGAATTTACATCTGTCTCCAAATTTACAATGACCATTATTATAGAAGAAATTGCATATTGGGGGATGTTCATATATACATTGTCCTCTTTTAAATCTGCAATTATCTTTTATATAATATCTGCATATAATTCCTTCCCCATATTTACTCGTGGCCTTTGTTTGTTGCTCCTTATTGGGGGACAGTTCCACTCCGTTTTCTTGACTGTCCTCTTGTCTTGTGCTATTTGTGCTAGTTGTGTTTGTGTCCTTCGTTGCCCTTATGCTGTGTGTTGTCTTTACACTCTTTGTCGCCTGTGTTTTCGGCCTCGTTTTGTGACAGTATTTGATTTTTTTCTATTTCGCCTTTCTCCGTTTCTCCCGTTTTCCACTGTCTTTGTTCCCACTTTCCTCTTTCGTTCTCTTCTCGTAGTCTCTTTCTGCTTTAAATACTGTAAAAGAGTTTAATTCGGTCAAGCAGTTTTCGCAGAAAATTTTTATCCCATTAAACTGTTTTGCGTTCGTTATAAAGGAGATTTTTTCATCTCCCCATTCAAAAATCACACCTCATTGCCCCTGTCTCATCTGTTGCATCCTGACAGATACCGCAGAGTTGCGGGTATGTATTAATTTCCATGTTGGTGAAGTGACTCAAAAAGGGGTATTATGGGAGGTATTGGGTGGGGGATGACTCAAGCTGGGTGAGGGAAAGAATTTTCCGTTACTCCGGGGGCGTGGGATAGGGGATGTGGCACGCTGTATACTTCTCACTGATTGGTCCTCTCGACTGTGGCTGCGGGGGATAATGGGGGGATATTTGCGGGCACTTCAAAAACAAAACTTTCCTCACAAAGAGACTCGGAAAAAAAACAAATGCTGTATATATTAATTCACTTTGTTTTTATTTACTTTTTTTTTTTTGGTATATGCCGCGATTTTTACTCTTTTAAAAAGAAATACCACTATGTACTATCAATTAACTCACAATATCGGCACCGTTTAAAACTGATTAACTGCAGGATTTTTACTGTAATATCGCTTTTATTCGGACTTCGATCGAAACACGTGCAACTGTCACAAGAGCAAACAAACAAATATATAAAACATAATGCACATAATAATGTTTTCGGATTAGAAGCAAGCAAGAGAGAGGGTGTTCACCTCAGAAGCTTTCGCTTTTGATGTTGTCAGCGGAATCCGAGCACTTGTATAAGCATTTACGAGTCTATTGCGAGAAATTAAATAATTTAAAAGAAAAGAAATAAAAAGAATACATGTGGCAGTATTTACATGTACGTAATCATGATCATTGTACATAATCATGACTATCAACGGACATGTACGAGTGCATAAGTAGACAATAGGTAGGTCCGATGCATGAATAATTAATACAATTAATAAAAGATAACGGTCAAGATATGGACGTATGGATGAATATGGTCGAATAATATTATTTTAAAGAATTTACCATACATTGACTACTAGAGATATGATCAGTATTCAAGGTATGGAAAATGTGCAGAGAATTAAGCTACTTTATGGCGTCATAGTTATTCAAATTATATCATACGTCAATTCATAATTAATACCCCATAGTTATTTAATTCGTACGTACAGTACAAGTCATTATTGGGAGAAATTAGAAGAAACGAATTAGAGAAATACAGTAATGAAAGGTTTATAGCCATTGTACAAAGAGTGAGTGAAACTATTAATTAAATATACTGTATGTACGTATACGAGTATACAGTAAATATTAAGGAATATTAAAAAAAATTAAACAATTCACCAATTATTTGCCAAAAATAGAAAGCAAATCAAAATTTTATCCAAACTCACGTTAGGCGATTTTAGTTCTTATGTAAAAATGAATATTTGAATATAAAGATTATATAAATATAAGTACTGTATGAATATAATGAATATAAGGATTTATATAAAGATTATCTAAATGCACGGATTACGTAAACAAGGATTATATGAATATAAAAATATACAGTATGAACATAGGAATTATTCATTGTTCATTTTTACACACACACACACACACACACACACACAACACACATATATAGGTGTGTATGCATGTATAGAAAAGCTTCTTTTATATATATACTGTATGTATGTGAACTCCAAGGGATATCCTAGCCTAAGGCTGCTCAGGTCTACAAAAGTATATTATGCATGTAGGTGTGTGGGTAGCCTAAAATAAGGATAGAAAGAAAAGATCCATCCATTCGTAGCTATGGAGCTACGCCATCATTTACGAAACTATAGCAGAGGCCTAACGCCGTGATAATGAACTGAAGCAGCTCCGTAGTTCACCCAAGTCATTACAACTGGAAGAAGTCCCTATGCCTTCTTCTACGATGACCCTCACGGTCGACGCTTCTACGGGATCGTTTCGTCCCAACGTCCCCGAAGAATTCCGACGCAGTATTTTCAATAGGCTTCATTCCCTTTCCTACCCCGGCGTTCGCGCTTCTTAAGCCCTCCTCACCTCACGTTTCGTATGGCCCAGCATCAACCGTGACGTCAGATGTTGGGCCCGTGCCTGCATGAAATTTCAGAGGGCCAAAATTCATCGTCATACGACGGCCCCATTAACTGCTTTTCACTCCCCCGACGCACGTTTCGACCATGTACATCTGGAATTCGTCGGCCCATTTCCCCATTCCGATGGTTACGCGTACCTCCTCACTTGCATCGATCGTTTCACGCGTTGGCCGGAGGCGACCCCCATAAAGGATATCACAGCAGAATCCGCCGCCCGCGCCTTCGTCTCCCGTTTTGGAGTCCCATCAACAATCACCACTGACCGTGGTCGCCAATTCGAATCCACCCTATGGAAGAGCCTGACACAGCTTTTAGGCTGTTCCCGGATCCGGTCTACGGCATATAGGCCCATGGCCAACGGCCTCGTCAAGCGGCTACACCGCCACCTGAAGGCGTTCCTAAGGATGACCACTGCCGGCCCGCACTGGACCAACGCCCTTCCCCTCGTCTTCCTTGGAATACGGGCAGCTTTCAAGACCGACCTACAGTGCACATCGGCCAAATTCGTGTACGGTACTCCCTCGCGGCTACCTGGCGAATTTTACACTTTGTCAGGAGCACACCCTTCTGTGGATGGAAGCACTTATGCCGACCCTATATGGACGATCATGCGCAAATTTCGCTCGGTTTCCCACCGTCATCCCAATAATTGTCACACTTACGTCCCCGCCGATTTGTACTCCTGCACCCACGTCTTCGTCAGGAACGACACTATCTGCCTTCCCTTACAACACCCATATGACTGACCCTTCCCAGTACTACAGAGGAGTGACAAGACTCTCACCCTTAATCGTGCTGGACGCATGGACGAGGTGTCGATTAGTAGTATGGGCACAAAAGAGTCGAGTGCAATTGTAGTGTTGCAAATGTTGAGCAATGCTGCAAAAAGGGGGAGGGGGTGTTACAAGGGGAATTATGAAAAGGGGGAGGGGTTATGTAACCAGAGAGAGGGGAATGTCGCAAGGGGGAGAGAAGTATGCAACAAGGGGAGAGGGTATTGCAAATGGGGGAGGGTCTTGCAACAAGGGGGAAGGGGTTATCCCCGAAGTTGCAATGAAGGGGGGAGCTTTGGGGGGAAGGGAGATGACCTCCCCCCAAAGGGGTAACCTTAACCTAAGAGAGAGAAAGGAGGAAGAGAGTCTTTGGGGGAGAAGGTGGGATGTCCTCACCCTCCAAAAGTATAATTTCCTGAGCTCTCTGATATTGCTTCTACTTTCAGATATTGCTAATAACTTTACTTTTGGAAAGTTCTGCCTTTATATGCTTGCGTTTTTATTCACATTGTTATAGTTAAGTAATTGAATCTAAGTGGTTTTTATCGATTTAGCAGTTTTTATAGCGTGCCGATTTAATTTAACTTAAACTTGTGACAGTTATAAACTAATTTAACTTGCGCGATGCCGTCGCAGAGAGCGTCATCTGTTAAGTGTGGGGTAAATCGGTGGTATTTAAGGATTATAACGGCGGTCTTATGGCGATTACCGAGAGATCGGTTTTTTTTTGCGATTTAAGGGAGGAAATAGTTGACATAAAACAGTGTACGTGAGGTAACGGAAAGACTTGCAACGCTTGATGAGGGCAGGGGTAGGGCTACAGTTGACGAAAGCCGAACCAATACTAACGTTGAAGACGTTAGTAATTTGAAGGGTGAGGTGCGTAACCTAGTTTCTAGTTTAGGTAGCTTATCGGGAAGGTTGGATAGAGTTGAAGAAGGGGTTAAGGTTGGTCCAAGATTAGTAGATGGGGAGGGATTTAGAGAAGTTAAGGGTGGAGCTAGGCTGCGTACGTTAGGTGATAGGAATCCCCCCCCTATCGAGGTTTCGAACCCTTTCGCCATTTGGAAAGGGACGTGAATGAGGGGGAAACTATTTTAATTGGGGACTCTTTAGTGCGCCATATGGACACGAGTTCGTTGAACGGCATCCAACCAAGAGGAGGGGTCTGTCTCCCAGGGGCCAGGGTTGACAGATTAGAGACGAAGTGGATAGGATTGACGTTGCCTCCCGTCACTCGATGTTGGTGACGATGGTAGGGGGCAACGACTCGTATAGGCCCGATACGAGAGTGCCTGACCTTTTGGAGAGATAAGGGGTTAATTAGGTCCCTGAAGGCGAGGTCAGATAGGTCTTTAGTTCTAGGTATTACCCCTAGGCACGGTTTGGGTCTTAGGATTACGTCAAAAACAATATTTTTGAATACTAAATTAGAAGAGATTTGTGCTGAGGAAAATGTACCCTTCGTAAAGCTGTGGTCGAATTCAGTGATCCTAGCCTTTTTATAAAAGATGGGGTGCATTTTAATGAAATAGGTAATGCTAGGCTAGGTAGGTTAATTGACGAAAACGTCGAAAGCTGTATAGGTCGAAGCCTTCTTTAAACGTTGTGGGTCCGGGAAACGCGGGCCCGACGTGAAAAATAGTTTAAAACGCCGACCCGTGGTAAAAAATAACTTAAACGTCTTTATTGTAACGCGCGTAGTATTAGAAATAAATTAAACGAATTTAAGGCGATAATTTATTCCGGCAACTACGATATAGTTGCTATCACTGAAACGTGGTTAAATACCGTGACTCGGGACTTGTTGGGGGAACTTGATATACCGGGTTTTAAACTCTTTACTAATGATAGGTTACATAGGATTGGTGCGGCGTTTTGCTGTACATTCGTAATTCCCTTAGGGCTATCGAGGTTAAGATAGATTTTCCGGCAGCAATTAATGCGATATGCGTTGAAGTTAGGGCGCGTAGTATTATTTTAATTTTGTTGTTGTTTATAGACCTCCCGTTCAACCCTTCGATACCGATACTAGATTTTACTCACTTCTTGGTAACTTTATTGATAATCGGAATAGTATAATTGTCGGAGACTTTAACTGCCCTAATGTTAATTACGAGACTTTTACTGGTAATGAGGAGGGTTTGAGATTGTTGAGTTCATGGAAGATAATTTTTTACGACAGATGGTTACCGAACCAACGCGCGGTGACAATATTTTAGAGTGGTGATGACGAACGGCGAAAATATAGTCGAAGGTTTAGAAGTAGGGAGAGTTTAGGATGTAGTGATCATCAAATTCTTAGGTTTAATTATTGATAGAAACACTAAGGATAGTAACGTAATAGAAGTCCCGATTTTCAGGGCCAATTTTGATAGTTTTGCGATAGGATGAGAGTAGTGGACTGGGATAACTTATTTATGGGTAATGACACAAATTTGCATTGGGAGGCGTTTAAAGAAAGTTTTATGAATATGAAAGGGAGTTTATTCCTCGTAGGCCCAAGCGCGCTAGAAATCATGGTAGGCCCAAGTGGTGGACTAGGGAAATAGGCGAGTTCGTAAACGAACGTAACAGAGCGTATAGACTTAATAAGCGCAATGGCACGGCAGCTAACTTTAATAGATATATCGAGCTTAGACGTCAGGTTAAAAGATCAGTTAGGAATGCTAAGCGTAATTTAGAGATACTTATAGCTGCGGATAGTAAACATAATCCAAAAAGTTTTTGAATACGTCAATAATCATAAACCGATAAAATATAACATAGGCCCTCTAGTGGACATTAATGGCGCTTTGGCTTCCGATGCTCAGGCGATGGCAGGTATTTTCAATAACATTTTTGCGACAGTTTTTACCGTAGAAGACGTATATAATGTCTCCGACGTGGACGATATCGTTCCATTTAGTAGCGAGACTATTTTGGATGAAATAACTGGTTACGAGGGTGAGATAGCGCATTATATCGATAGGCTAAAATTTGCAAGGCTCCAGGCCCTGACGCGCTTTATCCCAGACATTTGAAAGATTTGAAAGACTTTATCGTAGGCCATTTAACTAAGATTTTTAATCAGTCACTGGAAACGGGGATTATTCCTGAAGACTTCAAATTAGCTAACGTCACACCCATTTTAGAAAAAGGCGACCGCACAGTAGCTAGCAATTATAGGCCCATTAGCTTTACATCAATTGTCGGTAAACTTTTAGAATCCGTAGTTAGGGATCGTATCATCGATCACTTAGAAAGTCGCGATTTGATTAATAGTAGTCAGCATGGGTTCGACGCCATAGATCTTGTTTAACTAATTTGTTAGAATTTTATAACGAAATAGTGCGCGAATACGATAGGCATAGAGCGGTTGATGTTATTTATTTAGATTTTAAAAAGGCGTTCGATACAGTTCCACATAGAAGATTAACTGCAAAGGTTAAAGCGCACGGTATACGCGGTCTGGTAGCTAACTGGTTAGAGGAATGGCTGCTAGGAGACAGAGACAGAGGGTCGTTGTTAATGGTAGTGAATAGGGATGGTTGGATTTAGATAGCGTTGTCCTACAGGGTTCAGTGTTAGGCCCATTACTATTCGTAATTTACATTAACGACAGATGTAGGATTGACTAGTAACGTGTCAAAATTCGCGGACGATACTAAAATAGGCAGTAAGGTTGTTAACGGGGACGATAGAGTTAGGCTCCAAGACGATGTAAATAGGATTATGGAGTGGACGGATAAGTGGCAGATGCAATTTAACGTAGACAAATGTGAAGTTTTGCATATAGGTTCTCTTAACAATAATTACACGTACACAATGGACGATAGACAGTTAGCGAGCGTTGAAGGATTTAAAATTTAGGAACCAGTGCCTGGAGTCTTGTGCAAAGGTAATAGGATGTTAGGCATCATAGCGCGTAATTTCGAATTTAAATCGAAGAATATTATATTGCCCCTTTACAAGTCCCTAGTCAGGCCTCATTTAGAATATGCCGTTCAGTTTTGGTGCCCGTATTTGCGTGAGGATATTGATAGGTTAGAAAAGGTTCAGCGTCGCGCCACGAAACTAATTCCGTCATGGCGCAACAAGCCTTATGAAGATAGGATTAAAGAGTTAGACTTGCATTCACTCGAAACTAGGAGGTTAATGGGGGACCTTATTGAAGTTTTCAAAATCGTTAATAAAATCGATTACGTAAATTTTGATAAATTGTTCACTTTCGATAATAGCAATACTCGTAATAACGGATTTAAGTTGCGTGGCACTTCATTACTAATATCGCTAAAAACTTCTTTACGTTTAAAGTAATTGATAAATGGAATAACCTTCCCGCGTCACTCGTGAACTCTACCAGCGTTAATGTGTTTAAGGACCGTTTAGATAGGCATTTTAAAAATATTAACGTTGTTTAATATAATAATAAAATAATTAGTAACAGGAGCTCTGGGGTGATGATCGGGGATGAGTCTGTTGACGACTAATGCCAGCTTGTGACATGCCAGCGTGTGATATGCCAGCAAAAACAAAAAACAAGAAAAAATTAGACTAACACGAACTTAGATGTAGCTCGTAGCGTAAACTAACACACATTTTATTACTATTTTTTTCTCTCTCTCTCTCCTTATTTGCATGTCTGTAACTCTCTTCACTGCATGGTATGATAGTGTTTGAGTTAAGAATGTGTTGCATGGTTTGTAATGCGTTCTTATTTTACTTATTTTCATCTTTCACCCCTTTCCGGCAGAGTGGGCTGCATCCTCTACCTCCCTATGGAGTGGAGGACCGGTCTGCAACAGCTGGAAGTATTCTCTTCGACTATTTTTCCGACTTGTCGGCAGTGGCCGGCGGATGATGATGGTGTCCTTCTTTCTCTTTTTCTGAATGAATTTTTAACCCACGAGTGATAGGTTTTGCTACTTATTTAACCCCATATTCTCTTCTTTTAACCCATTACTTTCTTCTTTCTCTCGGGCTAACCTTTTGAGTGGACCTTAGGGTCTTTGTTAGCCTTAGCTTCTGTAGATCTGTAGATGTTCGCCTGGCCCCAGCCAGACGCATAATGAGAGTTCATCCGAGCGCCAGCTCTCTTATAAGGTGTAAATCAGCCAGTTGGCTTAATCTGCCAGTTGGCTTAGAAGGCTTAATCTTAATTATTATGGTTGAGTTGACGGATTGCGCTATTTATTTAATTAAAACATACATTCTTGACCGTTGGTTTAGAATTCTTAAGCAGCCAGTCGGTTTAGAAGGCGTAATTAGCCATTTCGTACTCATATGTATATATATAATTAAATAATATTGTTTATATATACAACCAAAATAATTAAATAAAACACCATTACATCATTCTGTTTATTTAGACGAATTATTGGAATCAATTTCATGAAATATATAGAAAATAAATATACAATAAAAATAGTTCCTTCTATAAAAACGAGGAATATATGCAAGAAAAAGTAATAATAGTATAAGAAATACACACATTAATCGAGGAATATATATATAATAAAAAAAATAATATAAGAAATACACATTTTTGAACGATGATATATATGTTAACCCCTCCGTCTATGGCCCTGGGGTGGTTCGGATCGACGGGGGTTCTAGTTAGCAGGCAGCAACGGATATTTCTTCTAATCTTGGTAGTAGGGTCTCCAAATGTTTAAACTCTTGGCTACAGACTCGCCAGACTGTTTTGCCCTCCTTCTTATATGTGCTTATGGGGGTGTCTCGTATCGACGAGGCGTTCTTGTTGTGAGGCCGAAACGGATATTTCTTCTTGATACTTTTCTTCTACAACTTTCTATAATACTGATACTTTCTCTTGGTACCTAAATTATCGGCTTTTCTTTTATAACTTATCGACTTTACTGACTAAATTCTTCTGAAGAGAGCACGGCTCGAAGGGAAAAATAAAAAGTTTCTCTTGCTGTAATTTACTTCTAAAAAATGTACAGGTAGTGCTCTGAATTTACAGGGGTAGAGGTTCGACCTCTTTCGACCATGGCTCAGGCCGGAATCTAAAAAGTTAAGGAGGCAAGGGGCCTCTGCCCCCTCCTCGCAGCGAGGCTGCTAACAAGGGAGGCTCGTAATGAAGTGCCGTAATGAAGTACCGCAATGAAGTGACTTAATGAGGTGACGTAATTTTACAAATACATGTATAATATAAACCTAAATATTTGGGGGAAGACAGTTGAAGGTTAAGTTTCCCCCTTTTAAACACATGATCAGATGTTTGAAAGATTCCAAATAAAAATAAAAAAAATAAAAATAAAAACATCGTATATTTTTGCCGAATCTTCATTTCTGAAGGCGATATCATTTCGTAATAGTACATAAGTACAAATTAAGTACACGACTGAGTACGTATTAATTTTGGTTCATTACAATTACGATTACAATTATGGATTACTTCACATTCGCTTATGATTGTCCATTACAGTTCTATTAAAGTACATTCTTACATTATAAATTAAATCATTACATTTAATTACAGTTTCATTGAAGTACATTACAAGTTATTATTAATTACAGTTTCATTAAAGTACATTACGTCGTTTACCATTCTTAGTGTTTTTATATATTTATATATGGTTATACTATATGGTTATACTATATGGTTATACTATATGGTTATAGTAAATGGTTATACTAGATGGTTATACTATATGGTTATACTATATGGTTATTATATTTGGTTATTAGTACAACACAAGGAGACTTTTTTTTATCTTTGAAGCGTTCGATTCTGCCAGTTAGCGGAATTTGATAACTTACTAAGCATTTTCGAATTCAATGCGGGAGGTGATATATTAAAAAATAATAATAAAAAAAATAATACGAGAACGTATTTTTGCGTTTTCGAACGAATGCATGAAGTTTTGCGTTTCATAGATTGACACGAGTAAAAATGAATATTTAATAAAATTTATATAGGATAATGATCAAGGGAAATTAATGACGTATAGATGAATATGATTGAATAATAATATTTATACTACATACCACCACAACAATATTATTAAAGAATTTACCATACATTGAATACTAGAGATATAATGAAGGGAAATTAATGACGGGAAAATGTGACGTCATAGTTATTGAATTTGTACATATAGTACAAATCATTATTAGGAAGATTTACAAGAACGAATTAGAGACAAAGAGTAGGTATCAATGACTAAGAGGTACAACTGCGGGTTCCAATCCTGTTACATGCAATGTGTATGCATAATCTAGGGTCGAGGGTGAGATGGAAGACAATCATAATTAATTATAATAAATTCTATAACAATGAAAAATGGAAATAGATACGACTAAACCACAGAAATGGTAGATCATAGGGTTGTGACACAAACAAAAATAGGAAGCTACAAATAAAATTTTTATCCAAAACTCGCTTAGGCAATTTTGGTTTCTTATGTAAAAATGAATATGGATTATTTATTGTTCATTTTTACAGTGTTCCCCCTCTAAAATGGTATTAATACAATAATATAATACAAGTAATAAAATATAATAGAATTGAGAAAATAACATCCAACGAATTCATATTAGATGATGACATTCTTTTTTACAATACAAGTTTTATACAGAACGAGTTCGGGTAGTTGAGTACAATGCAGAGTATCAAATCTTTAAAATGACACTTGCTTACAAAATATAAAAAAATTCAAAGATTAAAACTTTAACTTTAGACAAACAATTAAGTTAGACAAACAATGATATGGTTAAAATTTTTACAAAATTTTATTTTTCTGTGGGAAAAATTACGTACATAATGAACAGAGTAGATAAAAGGGAAAAACGTAAATCGTACAATCTATAAACTAATTTTTATTGACTAGCGTTGGTAAAAATAGAATTACTTAGTGGATGATGTATAGACCTGTGGTCTAGTGTGTATTTGGGTGTATTAGGTGCAAAGTGTGTATCTTACAATTTCGAGGGACAGATTAGCTGAGAGGATTGTTAAATTAACTGAATAAATGCATAAGCAAGATATATTAGAAAGCAAAAATGATTAAGACTAAATTACATAGTTAGCACTTACGCGCAATGAAATAGTTTATTGTGATATCCAATGATTTTAGCATAAGGTTTGTGTATATAGTATATATAGTGTGCATACATGCATTTTTATTGACTGTTGTAGGTACAAATCGAATTACGTAGTGGATGATGTATAGACCTGTGGTCAAATGTGTATTTATGTTTATTGGGTACAAAGTGTGTATCTTATAATTTCGAGAGACAGATTAGCTGAGAGGATTGTTAAATTAACTGAATAAATGCATGAGCGAGAATTTATATATAGTAAGCAATAATTATGATGTATTATAATGATGATGTTTGCATACGAGTTTTAATGCAAAAGTGACTGGAGGGAATATGTGTCAAAAGTAATAAAATTCAATTAGGATTATAGATTTTACATAATCAGTTACACTTATAAGGTAATTAAAAAAAAAACGTACTTAGAGGACCTTACAATTAATGAAAGTAAATCTAGCGGTTTTAAAAATTGAATTTTTAAGATGGAATTGAATTCGACTAGTAACATTCCTAGCTATATATGAACTATATAACCATTAACATTGACCAGAAGTATCGGTACGATAATTGAATTAAGAAAATTAAGAATACAGATTAAAAATAGAAATCAATTATGCATTTCAACGAGCTAAACATAATTTTATAATATTTTAAAAAATAAAAGTAAATCGATCCATAGATGAATTTCGACCAAGAATAAAAAAGTTATTGAAATGGAAGGAAAGCATTTCGAACAATCTTTTCTTTTAATAATTTCAGGTAAATCTTACATTAAAAATTATTTTTATATAATAAAAAAAAATATTAAAAAGGTTTTAATAATTTTTGCATGTTAAGTAGAAAAATCATACTTTTTCGTTAAATGTTGATAGAATTTGAATTATTTGATATTTTAGTCTGAAATTGACAATTACGTTTTTGTTTTGTTTTTTTTAAAGGAAAGAGATTGCTTGTCACACTACTTAGAACAAAAATTAAAAGAGTTGAAACAAAACGGAGGGACGGTATGTTCCTCAGCATAGTAATTTAAAAGGAGTCATTGGGACAAGATCGATTAATTAATTATTACACAACTATTATTATCACGTATACATTACAATGATTATCAAAGTCATTACAAACAATTGTAAAAACTGTTTTGGTTACAAACAATAAAATGTCATTTTACCTATATATTTATATACGCAACAATGGCATGAAAAAGAAAAGACAAATCGGTCCATTTCCTTCTTACAACAAAACAAAGAAAGGTTAACTAAAGACACAACCCGGTCAATTCAGGTTGAATTAAATTCTCTTTTACAACACAAAAAAAAGGTTGAATTAAATTCTTAGATTACATTTTCTTAAATTAAATTCTCTTAACTTACAAAGAAAAAGTTGAATTCAATTGACTGCATTGAAATGACTTGGGACTTGAAACCTGACTTAAAACAAAACTCTGACTTGGGACTTAAACTCTGACTTGGGACTTAAACTCTGACTTGGGACTTAAACTCTGACTTGGAATAAAACTCTCTGACTTGGAATAAAACTCTCTGACTTGGAATAAAACTCTCTGACTTGAACTCTATCAAGTATTTTGAAACTGACTTGAACTCTATCAACTATTCTTGAAACTAACTTGAACTCTATCAAGTATTCTTGAAACTAACTTGAACTCTATCAAGTATTCTTGAAACTAACTTGAACTCTATCAAGTATTCTTGAAACTAACTTGAACTCTATCAAGTATTCTTGAAACTAACTTGAACTCTATCAAGTATTCTTGAAACTAACTTGAACTCTATCAAGTATTCTTGAAACTAACTTGAACTCTATCAAGTATTCTGAAACTGTCTGACTTGAACGCTTGTCAAGTATCTTGAAACATAAACTGTCTAACTTGAACGCTTTTCAAGTATCTTGAAACTTAAACTGTCTAACTTGAACGCTTGTCAAGTATTTCTATAAATCTCTGGGGCGGTTGTCCCTTTTGGCGCAACCTTCTGACTTCAAAAACTGACTTCAAAAATGACTTCAAAAAATGACTTCAAAAAATGACTTCAAAACTGACTTCAAAATTACTTCAAGTATCTCTCTAAATCTATAAACTCTCTATAAACACTCTCTTTCTTAATTTGCAAGTCAATTCAATTCAATAATTTGAAAAAATTTGCAAACAAAAATATAAAATGTAAACAACATTTCACTCGAATGTACAGAAGGTACGATACTATTATGTTTGATACATAAAATAAAATTATTCTATACTGAATATAATAGTGAAAATAACTGAAATTAACTCTCTGAAATTAACTCTCTGAAATTAACTTCTGTGACTTTTAACTTCTGTGACTTTTAACTTCTGTGACTTTTAACTTCTGTGAAAATTACTGTTTCACTAAAAAAAATGTATCACTGGTGTCTGAAGTGTTCACTGTGTTTCTTGTAAATTCTGGCTTGATACTTATTATTAACTTTAATAATACTCACTTTTCAAGTGTTTATAAATTACTTAAAAAAACAAACTGTACTTAACAAAATTTTCTATGGCGAAATCCTCAGAGACATGTCCTGAAGACGTCTTGCTGGCTACTTCTTGGACGAAAACTAGGCGTGGAGAACTTGGAGTCGTGACACACCGGTTCAAGGGTGGATGTTACGAACTAGAAGTCGTGACACGCCGGTCAACTGGTTTTATCCTGATGCAGGGTAATTTCTATCTTGGCCAAAGAGTGGCCTCTTCTTAAAATATTCTTCTTAAAATATTCTTCTTCTTAAAATATTGTTCTTCTTAAAATATTGTTCTTCTTAAAATATTATTCTTCTTAAAATATTCTTCTTCTTAAAATATTCTTCTTCTTATCCTGGTGCAGGGTAATTTCTATCTTGGCCAAAGAGTGGCCACTTCTTAAAATCTTCTTCTTCTTAAAATCTTCTTCTTAAAATATTCTTCTTCTTAAAATAATATTCTTCTTAAAATATTCTTCTTCTTAAAATCTGTTAAGATCCTGGCAAGGTCGCCACAATGTTAACCCCTCCGTCTATGGCCCTGGGGTGGTTCGGATCGACGGGAGTTCTAGTTAGGAGGCAGCAACGGATATATCTTCTAATCTTGGTAGTAGGGTCTCCAAATGTTTAAACTCTTGGCTACAGACTCGCCAGACTGTTATGCCCTTCTTATATTTGCTTATGGGGTGTCTCGTATCGACGAGGCGTTCTTGTTGTGAGGCCGAAACGGATATTTCTTCTTGATACTTTTCTTCTACAACTTTCTATAATACTCTGATACTTTCTCTTGGTACTAAAATTATCGGCTTTTCTTTTATAACTTATCGACTTTACTGACTAAATTCTTCTGAAGAGAGCACGGCTCGAAGGGAAAAATAAAAAGTTTCTCTTGCTGTAATTTACTTCTAAAAAATGTACAGGTAGTGCTCTGAATTTACAGGGGTAGAGGTTCGACCTCTTTCGACCATGGCTCAGGCCGGAATCTAAAAAGTTAAGGAGGCAAGGGGCCTCTGCCCCCTCCTCGCAGCGAGGCTGCTAACAAGGGAGGCTCGTAATGAAGTGCCGTAATGAAGTACCGCAATGAAGTGACTTAATGAAGTGACGTAGTTTTACAAATACATGTATAATATAAACCTAAATGTTTGGGGGAAGACAGTTGAAGGTTAAGTTTCCCCCTTTTAAACACATGATCAGATGTTTGAAAGATTCCAAATAAAAATAAAAAAATAAAAATAAAAACTAATCGTATATTTTTGCCGAATCTTCATTTCTGAAGGCGATATCAATTCGTAATAGTACATAAGTACAAATTAAGTACACGACTGAGTACGTATTAATTTTGGTTCATTACAATTACGATTACAATTATGGATTACTTCACATTCGCTTATGATTGTCCGTTACAGTTCTATTAAAGTACATTCTTACATTATAAATTAAATCATTACATTTAATTACAGTTTCATTGAAGTACATTACAAGTTATTATTAATTACAGTTTCATTAAAGTACATTACGTCGTTTACCATTCTTAGTGTTTTTATATATTTATATATGGTTATACTATATGGTTATACTATATGGTTATACTAAATGGTTATACTAGATGGTTATACTATATGGTTATACTATATGGTTATTATATTTGGTTATTAGTACAACACAAGTACATGAGACATGACACACATGATATAACATAACGCATGATAAAGTTATAAATTCGAATCGAGCGAAAGGAGACTTTTTTTATCTTTGAAGCGTTCGATTCTGCCAGTTAGCGGAATTTGATAACTTACTAAGCATTTTCGAATTCAATGCGGGAGGTGATATATTAAAAAATAATAATAAAAAAAATAATACGAGAACGTATTTTTGCGTTTTCGAACGAATGCATGAAGTTTTGCGTTTCATAGATTGACACGAGTAAAAATGAATATTTAATAAAATTTATATAGGATAATGATCAAGGGAAATTAATGACGTATAGATGAATATGGTTGAATAATAATATTTATACTACATAACACCACAACAATATTATTAAAGAATTTACCATACATTGAATACTAGAGATATAATGAAGGGAAATTAATGACGGGAAAACGTGACGTCATAGTTATTGAATTTGTACGTATAGTACAAATCATTATTAGGAAGATTTACAAGAACGAATTAGAAACAAAGATTGGGTATCAATGACTAAGAAGTACAACTGCGGGTTCCAATCCTGTTACGTGCAATGTGTATGCATAATCTAGGGTCGAGGGTGAGATGGAAGACAATCATAATTAATTATAATAAATTCTATAACAATGAAAAATGGAAATAGATACGACTAAACCACAGAAATGGTAGATCATAGGGTTGTGACACAAACAAAAATAGGAAGCTACAAATATAATTTTTATCCAAAACTCGCTTAGGCAATTTTGGTTTCTTACGTAAAAATGAATATGGATTATTTATTGTTCATTTATATATATATAATATATATATATATATATATATATATATATACACAATAAAAATAATAATAATATAAGAAGTACATAGTTTTAAACGATAGAATATACAAAATCAAAGAAATAAATACAAATTAATAATATAAGAAATACACTGGTTTAAACGATGGAGTATAACCATCAAAATAAGAGTACAGGAGAAATATATATATATATATATATATATACACACACTTATGTTAAACAATTAAATATATTGAAAATAAATATACTGCAAAACCATCAAAATATATACACTAGGGTGGAGCGAAAAATACGTTTCTTCTAGTATGAAGTTCTAATAGTTATTGAAAGTTGCATTTACTGGACGATATATACCTGCCAAAATATGAATTCATTTGTTTAATATTTTCAGCTGCCACCAGGGGGCTAAACTTAACACAATTTTGGGTAAAAAGGAAAAAAATGCTTCTATTTTAGGTTTATCAAACTATTATAAAATTTTATCTTTGAATTATCTAATAGTTTGATTAAGATTCTTAAGTGATAAGAATTCGTTTTTTAAAAATGCCTTTTCATATGCTTAATATCTTCAGCTGCCACAAGAGGGCTGAATTTAACTTAAAAATGACAATTAAATATGATTCTGTATTTACTTGAAAAAGGGAACAGTAATAAATTAGGATGTCTCTCCTCCTTTATACTGGCTTGAGACAGTTAAGAAACGTTATTTCGTGCCTTAGCGGAGTTACCACCCTTTCCCCAACCAACCTCCCTCTTAAAAAGGGTTCTTGCTGAAGACTATTTAGTAATTTGCTTTTGTGTCAAATTTTGGCTGTTTTTTCCTTGATTCTAATGTAGCACGAGTCCAACCGTCTCTGTTTGTAGGTCCGCAGACTGATCCAGCAGCGTCTGTAACGAGCTTGACGCATCTCTCTACGGTTTGTGTATGACATGGAAACTGAAATAATTCTGAATGAAGAGTAGTACCATGTTTGATGCATGATTCAATATCATCAAGAGAAACTCCTTTGGTTATCGGTGGTTCTGCTATCTGAAAATCTTGCCACATAATGAGATCTCTATAGTCTTTGGCATAAAAATTTATTTCTGGCCCCTTAAAATACCTGATAACATCTGTTTCTTGAATGCATGCCCTTGCTTTTATGATACGCCTAAATCCCAACTGACGCACATGCTCCCTTTCATCAGCTATCATTGCAATGAGAATGTTTTCTTGATTTGCTTAATATGCATTTCGCTGAATGACTGAGTCATGTACTCTCCTAAGCTCTTCACGGAGATACCGGCTTCTTGCAATCATATGCCACATATGTTTAGCACCATATTGGCATAATGGTTTACGCTTTATCTGAAACCACATTGGTGCGTATACCCTAACAATGAAAGTAGCTAATTCTTGTAAATTGCCTGAAGGATTCTCTGTGCTTGCATATAACCGCAGAGTCCTGTTTGCTGTGGTGAGCCACCTTGAATGTGATATATTGCCTGGACTCTTATGACTAAGACTCTTTGAGAATGTTCCACTTGATATAGCCTTGTGAATTTCAAGAAGGTATTTCTGGTCAGTACTTATGTCATCTACATCAACTTCACAAATGTCCTCTTGAATTTCAATGGGTTTGAAGTTAACTATGGGAAGCTTTTCACAGTCTGAAAGTGCTCGGCCAATTTCTCCTGAAAATGCTCTTGGTCCAGTAGTGGTACCATCCAAGTGATGAAACAGATGGCGCAATGGAAGTTCATTAAGGTGTAAAAGGCATATCAGCCACTGCAATGGCTTATTAAAGGCTTCTTCCAGTAATCTTATTGTGCCTCCAATACTACCAGTGTTAACCACTGTCGAATCACAGCCAACTGCAACGATGTTCCCTATATCAACATTCCTTTCTTTCAAGCAATTCACTAGCGCTGTGCAAATGTATTTAGCTTTGCCACTGGAAGGTGTCACATGTGCAAAGTACAGAGAGTGTGGTTCAGATATTATGCTGATATGCTCTTCGCGTTTGGTTCTTTGGTGGTTAGAGCCATCACTCTCCTGGACTTGAATCATTGTTTTATCCTTTCTGCCATCAAAGTATAATCCCCGCATGGTTTTTGGCTCTCCTATCTGTTGTAGTTCCTTTCTCTGTTTTTGTCTTTCACGTCTTAGCTTACTTCTGTCTATAATATTCCCTTTGTCTTCGGGAGTAACAATTTTAAGATCTGCCAATACTGCAGAAGCAATAGCAGCCCCAGCTCTGTCCGACATTTTAAATCTATCACAAGTAATTGCTAATGAAGGCAGTGGCTCACGCATCTGTTGTTCTGATATTACATATTGAGTCGAGGTTGTATCTTCCTCATTATCTTCAGATATCTCTTCTAGTTGTTGAAGTTCACTTGTCTCTGTTTCGATTTGTAAGTTGGACGTATTGGTTATAGCAGCACTAGTTGTTTGTGAGGATTCCAGACGTGCTTTTTCCATTTCCTTTCGATGTTCTCTTGCTTGTAATCGTCTTGTGTGTGCTATGTCAATGCTTCCTATCACCATTATTCTGCGTGTTCGTTGGTCATTTAAAAAATCCTGCTCTTTTGGAGGGACTTTCTTACTCTTTTCACATGAGCATCTCCTAAACTCCTTACATTTGCAGGTGCAGATGTCAAACAAAGTGCATTTTGAAGAGTTTTCAAATTCTTCAAGCTGATTTTTGTACTTAGGCTGATCCTTGCGTGACTTGTATGGCTTTAATAAGGACCTGTATTTATCATGGTACACTCGCATCATCTGTAAAACGCGTGTATGTGAAACTATTGGCAAAGAGGCCTTCTTCCAAATATTTTCTACCTTTTTGGAAACTGCCTCTGCTATTTCAGAAAATGAAGGCTCCTTGTTATTCATCTGCTCCTTCACTAAATGTTTTGTGAACAGGTAATCTTTCATAATGCAGTTATAAGTTGGTAGTTGCATATCACTCATCTCACAAGGTACTTCAAATATGGCACACTTCATATGTTCTCTAGTGAAATGTTTACAGTATATTTAGTATTTGATGCCATAATATTTTTAAGAAAAATTCACAATCACAAAATATCCTGTAACATCAAAACATTATATAATTAATATATATAATATATTTTATAAGTATATATAATATATTATATAAAATATAATATATTATATAAATAAACTAAAATTATATAATACATTATAACAAGCATTTTATAATAAAATCAATATTATCTCTATATAAATCACTTTAAAATAAAGTTTTATAATATTCCGATCATACTAAAAAACTCTCCGATCAACTGAGCGACTAGGCCTACTACCTAAGAAGACAAGTGTTAACACACTGTTCTAATGACTCAGAAAGAAATTCCTTCACACCAAAACCCTCCCCCACAACCCTCCCCAAACCCTCCCCCACAACATTCAGTGTAGTCTCAACATGACTCAGTTACTCTAAATTGTGTTAAATTCAGCTCTCTTGTGGCAGCTGAAGATATTAAGCATATGAAAAGGTATTTTTACAAAACGAATTCCTATCATTTAAGAATCTTAATCAAACTATTAGATAATTCTAAGATAAAATTTTATAATAGTTTGACAAACCTAAAATAGAAGCATTTTTTTCCTTTTTACACAAAATTGTGTTAACTTTAGCCCCCTGGTGGCAGCTGAAAATTTTAAACAAATGAACTCATATTTTGGCAGGCATATTTCGTCCACTGAATGCAACATTTAATCACTATTAGAACTTCATACTAGAAAAAAAGTATTTTTCGCTCCACCCTAATATACACTTTATGTTCTACTGCGCTTAACCAAAATACTAAACTCGCACGTAATCGAGACTACAGTCATATCATTGTTGCTTTGCTCTACGCAGTAAATACGATTTAACATTATTTCACTGCTCAAGTTATAGAGATGCCTATACTCGATGTAAAGGGTCTTCATATCTTTCAATACTATTTTTATGCCCACTTTACATTCGATTGGCAAGTTATCTTTAAACACGGACAGAATACATTGAAAAACACGTACAAAAAGGTCATCGTTAGCCACAACATCATTATTAAATTCAAGTTTATAAACACTTCTTTCCAATCGATGGTTTATTCTTACCGATCGGAGCTTTTCAATCGTGAACTCATCTTCACACTGCATAGCGGCGGTTGAAATAAACTTCTAAGTCGTAACGACACTGATCATTATATAAAGAAACAGCTCTTCAGGGTGAACGGTGTAGGTGAGCTCAGCCCTGTACCGGTCAAGTGCTTTGTACCAAAGTTCATGATATTTCGAAGAGTCTAAACCTTTTAAATAAGCATCCAGCTCTAGACCATTCTCGCCTTGTTCATTCCTACACTCGGTGTATGCGTATTCAAGAACCGTATCAAAATAAAGCATATCCGTAACACGCGCGTCTAATATAGGCTTCAGCTTCCGGAAACCGACGATTTCAAACATTCTGTCGAGGATGAATCGGTTTCGCGTAAGAACAAGAACGTTATTATCAGAGGCATTCTTCCAAATCAATCGTATATCAATGCATGGCTGTTCGATATTTATACACAACGTACAAACAATGGCATATGAGGGGCTATCACTAATCTGTTCTCTTCTTGTACCTACACCTGCAGGTATTTTATAACGATCCTCACTCCACTTTTCAACTACCACGAAGACTATTCATCTCCTCAACACTTAAATAAACAACATTTCGTTTACCAGAGTTTGTTTTTCTACAAGTCGTTTCCAGTACATAGTTAATGGGACCGGTTTCATGCCTGAACACGCGCAATGACTTTGTCACGGATACATCGTACATGGCATTGAGAATGCTTCTCGAAGGAAGTTCCATCGTATTCGAGGAGTGCACGTCCAGTCGGTTCAAGCTCTGAGATACCTATGAACCACAGGTGGACGGATCGGCTCGACGGGAGGTGGGGAGGAATGAGTCAAACCATAAGTTGATGAATGGTGTACGGCGTTGTCCCACCGTGAAAGATTCATGGGAATACTTGTATCCCATTATACTCGGTAGGTGTTTGGAGAAATTTTCTGATACTCACACTCCGGCGCACTATTTGAGAGAAACATGTGCCCATATTTTTCCTTTTTGCTTAGAAGACGATACTCTTCTCTAATTCTGTTAAAAACTAATGCAGGCCTCTAGCCACAACCTCACAACTAACCTCGTCATGATATATATTAATATAGTGGAAAAAATACTTATGATTCTCCATTATGACAAGATTTACATTCTCAGCCGCAGGGTACGAGTACTCGGTATGATGCAACATGATAATAATATCGCTTGTCACACTACTCATCAACAAGACTCATTAACTATAACCGTTGCTTCTCTTCTGCAGGTGTTGTTTCTTCTACTTCACGGTATATGTAAGCTTTTATAAAGTTTAGTCCTACAAAATATGTAGTTCAATACATCGTTTATATCACGAAATCCTATAATGCTCTCGCCAGAATAGCCGTAGAGTATTTGTATCTCTTGTTCATCAAGCTTCACACGGTTCAATGTAGCCTTAAAAGTATCAAAGGAGGGTGGAATAGGGGGCCATTGAGTGTTCACCATATCTTCACACTTTGCCGAATACCACTTCATAAACGTCGAACACGCAATATTAAAGATAGCCATTACTATTTTTCGTCTACATGGGATTTTGTCAAATACACGTCTGGAATCCAGGGCTTGCAGCGGTCAACTGAGCACGCAGGTTAGAGATATGCCCAGGTAGTAGCAGGAGTCACGTGACCATTGATCGATCATACAGAGGGCGGAGCTTAGAACTTTCTCCTGTACACACACACACACACACACACACACACACACACACACACAAAGTAGAAAGTGAAACGCTAATTGAAACACGATTTATTTAATAAACATATCATCGAATTATTCAAGATATATATTTAGAAATACGTGTAATAAATAAAATAAACATAGAGTTAAGAATAGACATATATAACAATCAAAGATTATAGTGTCCAAAGTGTACGGTATCATAGGTACCAGGCACCTGGTAACGTTTTCTATAGGTGTTACGGCACACCTTCGTACCCCTAAGTTCCTTCACACCCGCTAGCTTTTGCGCCCGAAAATTGTGGGTGCCTACAGCTAGTTGGGGCGGCTGGACTTCCTCATCTTCCAAGTACACTAGATTCTTTAACGAATCAAAGTTAACGACCGCCGATTCGCCTGGTTGAGCGTGATACCCTTAGCCTTCACGACATATTTCATATCTTCCCCCACCCTCACCCGTATCCCATAAGTTTTTGGCCCTGTTGAGACAAAAGAATCGGCGTATACGATGTCCATACTTATCCTTGGTCTCATCAGTCAACTCTCCGAAGAATTGACTAATAGGCGGCATGTATTCACCCTCCCTCGCTGTGAATATCACACTATTTGTATCGGCGTACAGAACCCTCCGGCCAAGAGAATGCAACAGACACCAATGTTTGATGCGTGCGTTTGATATCCGTCAGGTATCTGTGGCCAATTCGGTAATGTTGTACTTTATTATGTAAGTATTACCTACATTCACAATCTCCATGACCTCTTTATCGGAAGCGTTGGCATAATCCCAGACTTCACTATAACTTTGTGCCAAATGAACATTCCCCTTGCCAGTATTCTGTGCAAATTTTCCCCAAAGACTATTTAGACACAATTTTGCACTAAAGCGCTTGTCTAGGTTCTTTACAATTTGGGAACGGTCAAGCTGTATCCCTTCACAGTCACGGTAACGCTGAATATAAGCCGATTTTTCATCTTCGGTATCAACTCCTCGCGGATACCCTGATGCTTCTACCTTATCCTTCAAAAAAGTGTTCATATATGGCGTGAAAAGGTTTGTTAGCTTCTGAAACCTCCACACCTCATATATCTTCAATATTCTGTAGCCATAGCGAACGGCTAGGTCCAGCTCAGGGCTTGTATATACACCTCTGATGTTACGGTGATTGGTTGCGTGATTACAAACCCATTGTTCTCCTCTGCGCACTTCACGCACCGGGGAAACATGAGCTTGTGATCTATAATGACGGGTAAGATCGGCATCCATATATCGCCAGGGGGGAGCACATCTACGAAAGAAAGGCCGAAATAGTAGTCGTTCAAATTTGCTGAGAACAAATCGATGGTGAGAAAGGCTGGTCCTACCAGTTTTTCAGGTGCACCTACGGATTACGGATTGTTCTTCATCACGTAGGGATATAAAGAACAGAAGTCATAGAATGGAGTTTCACGCCCTCCGTAAGCGGAAAGTATAGCGTGAAGGGATTTGTACTCCCTCCGAACAAGCTATCACCGCATTTGAGAGGATCCAGCAACATTGAACGCTTGATTATGTTTATTTCTTCACGGTACTGTCCATCTGTTTCCATTCGTGCATCATACTCATGCTCCCACAAGACCTTGTGAGTGAACTGGGCCCCTACAAGCTGATTGCAGGTGCAGGTCCATGCAAAACTGTCGGCAGGAGATCTACCGTGGATATCTCCTACGATCCCGCACTCAGGACGTGGGCATCCGTGCCACCAGCAACCGTTAAAGGAGTACACAGTCTTCTCACCAGTGGCACTGTTTTCGTTTAGACCATCAACCCAAAAAACACGACCATTAACCTTAATGGGTACTTGCCCCATGTTGCGGGCATGCTTTATGTATACACCTGTCTGCTGCTGTATGTGTATGAACCAGTAAATAGCCTTGTGCCCATAACTGTGGGGATTGTTTGTGTGAATGACGGCTAAAGTGTCTTTATGCATGAAATTGTCCTTGAACACCGTAAAGCACAATGAGGCGATCGTAGTTGCGACTTGCAACGGATCGCATTTGAAACTGTCTATGTACTTTTTTCTAAAGGCCTGGAAACATACTCTAAGCACGCGCACATCATTCGCGCAATAACGCTCACATTCATCAGCTATATTGTAAGGATTAGATTCATTAAAACTGTTGTAGTAACGGTCAAAATCTTCGGGTTCATCTGTACTCAAACATTCATTATTAAAGTAATGTTTGGGTGGAGGTAGTCTTATGTAATTCAAAGTTTTGCTATGGAGAAATGTGTAAGGAAAATATCGTTTGGAAACTTTGGCGGCTACGCTCATTACTTTGGGTAGCTTTGCTAATTTACAAGGTGTGAATAATAAAGTGTCTTTAAACTGTACATTACCTCCTTGCATCTGTATAAGTTTGTTTCCTCTTTTCAAGAGGATCAACTGTAAATATCTCAGATGACTCGTGCTCAAGCAGTTCCTTATAAAGGAACTGCGTGTCAAATTTTGCACCGTAATGGGCAAGAATATACAGTCATTTTTTTTAACTTGTCCGCTAACTTGACCATATAGGATACAAAGAGTTTCATGGGACTGTCGTGTGCAATCGTTATAAAAACGTTTGTCCGTTTACCACATTTGTGACAATCATCACACTCGATCTCCATGCACTCATCACAGATAGCCTGGCTTACAAGTAGATGTGGGATAACCTCTTTGGTTTCAGCATTCGTATATGATTCTATATCGTAGTACACAGTTATACAAGGTCTATTTTTAGGCATACATGCTTTACTCCAACCGTCTTATATTTCTCATGGCATGTAGAACAGTGAATTTCATCACATTTATGCTTGAAATTCCCCCAATTACACTAGGCAACAAAGATTTTGTTACAGAAGACCAAATAGGTGCTCCTAGCTAATTTCGGTATGCTGATTTCAAATCTATAATTAGATTTTTTCTATCACGTCTAGATTTTGTGTAAAATGCAAATCACTTTTAGTAAAATTTTCTACCACGTCCAGATTTTGGTTTTAATCGGCTTAATGCCAGTAATATGAAACTTGCTTTTCAAGGTTAAAGCAATTTTTTTTGCCAACTATATACAAATTCGAACAATTTTGATAAATAAAATTTATCCCGAGTTGGCAACACTGAGTCAAGAGCATAGTAACGGGCAACGGCCCAACGGTCAGTCGCTACGTGACAGTCAAGCAGAACGGTTGTTGAAGCTCTCTGCTGATGAGCAAGTGACAGGTTGTGGTGACTTGTGTGTTTTTATAGCATTTGTTTTGTACTACGGTGTGTATTTCTTTTTATTTTGCACATCGTAATAATTACTTTCTACGTTTTTTCAGATATTGTATGGTAATTCAAAATGGCATCAAATAGACGTGCTTGTGTAAATCACCCAGACAACTTCTGCTTTGTCTGTGGACAATATACACCTAAGCCACAACGTAGAAACATAACAACAAAGATTAAACTTGCCTACAAGTGTTATTTTGACTGTAAGTTAGGAGACCAACAGAGGGACTGGGCACCACATATTTGCTGTGCACAGTGCAATGCAATGTTAATAGCTTGGATGAATGGTAAAAGAAAAGCTATGCCGTTCTCAGTCCCCATGGTTTGGCGTGAGCCGAAAAATCACTTCAATGATTGTTATTTTTGTTTGACAAAGATTGCTGGTTTCACAAAGAAAAACAAATCAAAGATCACGTACCCAAACTGCGAATCAGCAATGAAACCAGTACCACATGATGAAACAAATCCACCACCAGTTCCACCAGCAACGATAACAGACAGCAGTTCATCTGAAGATTCTGCTAGTGATATAGAAACAGGGAAAGATGGCATATATGTTCCAGATGCAAATATTTCCCCACATTTGTTAAGTCAAGCGGAGTTAAATGACTTAGTGCGCGATTTGGAATTACCAAAAGAAAAGGCAGAGTTGCTTGGTTCAAGACTTCAAGAATTTAATCTTCTCCAACCAAACACCAAAGTTTCCCATTTCCGCCATCGCCATTTGCAGTTTTCATCATTTTACTTACAGGAAGAAAACGTTTGTTTCTGCCACGATATCAGTGGTCTGATGCAAGGGATTGGCTGTCGCTATGATCCAAAAGAATGGAGACTGTTCATTGACTCTAGTAAAGCTAGCCTTAAAGCTGTATTACTGCACAACGGCAATGAAAAACCTTCAATACCTGTAGCACATGCCACTGGCCTTAATGAGACTTATGAATCGATGAAACTGCTGCTAAGACTCATCAAATATAAGGACCACACATGGAATATTTGTGGCGACCTTAAAGTTGTATCATTACTTCTTGGGTTACAGTTGGGCTACACAAAGCATATGTGCTTTTTGTGTCTATGGAACAGCAGAGATGACAAGAACCACTACAAAAAACATGATTGGCCATCTAGAACTGAAACATGTTGTTGGTAAATACAATGTGAAACACCCAGCACTTATTGACCCTCAGAAAGTACATCTTCCACCACTTCACATTAAACTTGGCCTTATGAAAAATTTCGTGAAGGGTATGGATCATCAAGGTAGTGGTTTCCAATATTTAAAGGATAAATTCAAAGGAATATTGACAGATGCTAAGCTAGAAGCTGGAGTTTTCACTGGACCACAGATCCGCAGTGTCATCCACGACTCATCGTTTCCATCTAACCTAAATGAGAATGAACTAGGAGCATGGACATCTTTCGTTGAAGTTGTCAAAAATTTTCTTGGAAACCACAAAGCTGAAAACCACCGTAAACTCGTAGAAAACATGCTTAAATCTTATGAAATAATGGGATGCAGAATGTCTTTGAAAATTCATTTTTTACATTCTCATCTTGACTTCTTCCCGGCCAACCTTGGGGCTGTAAGTGACGAGCATGGTGAGCGCTTCCACCAACAGATCTCAGTTATGGAAAACAGATACCAAGGTAATTTCAACCCAAATATGATGGGAGATTATTGTTGGTTCCTGCAGAAGGAGAGCTCGTCATCCTACAAGCGACAAAGGAAGAGGACACACCAAAGTTTCACTTAAGAACAGGAATTTGCCTTTCAGTAGTAACAACAAAATACTAACGCGCTTTGCGTGGATGGTTGGGTGCAGGGGTGGTAACTCCGCCAACGGAATTCCGCTCTCTCTCTTAAGCCAGAATAAAGGAGGAAAGACATCCCTGTTCACTAATTATTTAAGTATGCTTAACATAAAACGTGGCACGGAAAAGTAGCTTAGACGGCTTTCGTAATAGAAGCGGGTGAGAAAAAAAATTAAAAATAGGGGTTTTCGGTTACACAAAATCTGGACGTGATAGAGAAATTTTGATATCAGATCTGAAATCAGCATCAGCGCTTTAGTAGGAATCAGTAGTTCACGTGTCTGTAACAAAAAAAAAGTTGAAATTTGTTGCCTAGTGTTATCCATCATATGAAACATACTACATTCTCAAATTCTCAGTTTCCTGCACGTGCCAATTGACGATCGGTGTTTATATGTTGCCTGGAGAATTGAAATTAAGAGTATAAGGTGTGGCACTATGACCCCGCAACACGGAATACACGGTCAATATTTACCGTGAAATTGTCCATATTGAAGGCTGTACCTAAAAATCATCTACATCCCCGTCATCTGACCCGATTCCGAAGGACAGCCTCGTCCTGACTTCACGTTCGTCGCGGTTCTGAAGGGCAAACTCCACAATACGTTCAACTACACGCCGTAGTCCGTGTTCAACACCATTGCTATACATGGATCTCGGATCATCCATGATGATATACCGATTTCTAGTCAGGGCAGGGGGGGGGTGCGCACCAACTCGAATGTTATACCTTCCTCTACAGTACGAGAAGCTGTTGCTGCTGCTGTGGAGGATGTAACCGGAATTGAAGAGGAATAAGGGGGTACATTTTTATTTGAGGCAGGTACTATTGTGGGGTTTGTGTCGTAAGACGTAGAGGGTTGGGGCTCTATTACTGGTGGTCTAACAACCGGCGCAATCCTGGCACGCTTTATACCTGACGTGGAGGGCTCTTCATCATGCCTCCGCTTTGAATTGTCGGGTGCTACAGGTATCGCTGGTGTGGGCGCGATAGCGGGGGTGGAGTCTGTGACAACTACTCTGTTATCCGGGTCATCTGTAATATTGATGATGGGGACATGATGTTGTACCTCATCGTCATTCACATTTCTGTGGAAGAAGAGGAAAAACAAAACTGTAGAATATAAGGATCACTACTTAAATTTTTATATTTTGTAAATGACGCAGTTAGGAGTGTGACGTGTTAGAAATGGATTCTGTAGAAAAATTCAGGTTCACGAGCCCATCCATATGTATATATCTGGCCCTACGGATGTGGTAAAACGGTGTTTATGCTTAAAATCATTAAAGAAAAGGGAGATGTTCCCAAAATTTGTGCATAAAGATATATGGTACTATTCGACGTATCAATCAGTGTTCAACGAGTACCAAGATAATATTTTGCTCCACAAAGGTATATATGATGTTAATTCGCTAAATGGAAATGATCATACAGTCTTTGTAATTGACGATCTCATGTTGAAGATGGATAAACTGTTTGCCGAGACATTTAGTGTTTTCCCACCCTCTTGACATAAGCGGCGTGTTCTTCATCAATCAGAATCTGTTTTTCAAAAATAGATACATGCGTGTTATGTCGTTAAATACATAATATCTAGTCTTATTCGCGCAACGTAGATATGTCTCACAAATTGGGATATTAGCCAATCAAATGTTCCCGAATCAGCGTAAGGAGTTTTTGGAAGTTTATAACGAAGCTACAAGTCAGCGTTATGGATATTTTCTTTGTGACCTTCATCCGCGAAACACGTTTAGGGTGCTCTAGGAACGAATATATTTCCAAACGAGCCTGAAACGGTGTATATTCCAGAATGACAAATTGGCTAAAGAAATACCATGAATTAATAAAAATCTATCATCGGCTGCTCCGGGTAATGCAACAGATGTTTGGTAAAAATATCGACTCCGACTTTTTAAAATGCATCTGTGAAAGGTGTCTTAACGTTATAAATTGCAATGTATCAAGGAAACCTAATCAGAAGGCTCGCCTACGTCGTTACAAGAGCATAATACGTACACTCGCTCGTAAAAGTCAAACTGTGAGGAAGAAAAAAAGAATTATTGTACGAAGAGGAAGGTCATTCCTCCCCATCTTATTTTCAGTTTTGGTTCCTTTACTGACTAGATTAATATAATGAAGAAAGTGGTAGTGATTCCACACGAGGTGTATGCTTCACTGCAAAGTTCAAAGAGTCCAGAGACGGTTCTAGAACCCCGTAAAAGCAGGCTTAAAAGAATGGAAAGTGAATTGTTTACCCTATTAAACAGTGAAAAAACATCTGATGAGAAAAGAATCTTATACCAAGAAGCTCTGCAGAAATTTATTCACGAGTACAAAAATTATAAGAATCCGACAGAGATCCCCGTAGTTATTAGACATGTGTTAAAAAGCACCCTCCCACATACATTGAGGAATAAAGGTTTAAGTTTTTATAATCTATTGAATGAGGATCCGAACATACAGTGGACCGATACAGGTGAGATCATTGTAGAAGGAACAAAGGTACAGGGATCGAATATCGTAGACATCGTCCATGATCTGGTGAGAAATGGAAGCATATTAAAGCAAGACTACAACGAGTAAATGTCCGCAAAACAATGATAGGAAATCTAAACAGGTTAAAAGACTTGAAACATGCATCGCATGTGCCACAATTGAGAACACCATCACCCCCAGCAGTAGCACCTATGAAGGCGAGAAAGAAGAAGCTAAACAACAACAACGATCAACCCTTCCCACGTGCCTCTAAACTACGCAAATGGCTGACATATTAAGAAGACGTTATTATGACATTTCTAGCTCAACCTCCTACAGTGGTGTAGATAGACTGTACAGAAGTGTTTACAATAATGGAGTAGGGAAAAAAGATGCTGAGAGGTTTTTGCGGGAGCAGGACGCTTATACACTTCATAATCCTGTGAGAAAAAGGTTTAAAATAACCAAGACAACAGCGGCATCGATTGACTCTATTTGGCAAGCGGATTTAACAGACATGCAAAGATATTCAGTGTATAACGAAGGTTACCGCTGCAGCCTATTCATAATAGATGTATTCTCTAGATATCTGTGGCTAATTCCTCTGAAAAATAAATCGCCTGAAACAGTTGCTAAAGCTACCAAAACGTTGATGTTGAAAGAAAACAGGGTTCCTGGCTATTTTTGTACGGATATGAGGAAAGAATTTATAGGCCGAGCTTTTCAGAACGTGTTGACAAAGTTTAATATCAGCTACTACACTACCAATTCTATACATAAGGCCTCTTTAGCTGAAAGAGTTCAGCGTACCACAAAGGAGCGCATGCTCCGCTATTTTACACATAGATACACATACAGATATATAGACATTTTGGAATCATTGGCCTCATCATACAACCGCTCACTCCATCGCACGATTGGGACAACACCTAACGAGATTTTAGAAAGAGTTTCCTGCACGTGCCAATTGACGATCGGTGTTTATATGTTGCCTGATGTGAGAAGAGATGGAGCACGGCAACCACACTCTACACGTTTCAAAATCAATGATTATGTAAGGCTGTCGCGTTCGGGAAAAAATTCGCGAAGGGATTTGAGCAAGGTTGGATACGTGAGATTTTTAAAGTTAGGGCTATGAGATCTAAAGACGAGATAATGTTGTATGTATTACGTTGAAGATTTGAATGGGGAAGAAATCGCAAGAGGCTTTCATCGCGAGGAGTTGCAGAAAGTGGCATTTAATTTAGGAAAAGATGTGTTTAAAATTTTAAAAATTTTAGGAATCAATGGTTCAGGATAAAGAAAAATGTCCGTGGTGAAATGGCTAGAGTACCCAGAAAGCTACAACACCTATATAAAAGCTGATGCAATAATGAAGCTTAAATAGTATGCAACATTGCGCTTAACCATTTCTACGTCACACTACCGTCCTCTTCTTCTCTGTGTGTACACCCTAACAACACCCTGGCCAACTTCGAATTGGGCCGTGATTCGTATGAGGTGGGGATATGTGAAATTCAGATGGATACCCTCTTTTTTAATATTGATTATAAAGAACCTGTTTTTACGTTTCTTAGAGACTGTAATGAGTGTGAAAAAGCCTGGGTAACTCGGGATGAAACCATACGTATCGCCCGGATTGGGGATGCACGGTATTACAGTGCAGTAGTAACACTAGGTCTGAGCCGCTATGGTGCGGCTGAAGATGTTGTGAGAGACTTAAACGTAAGTTTAAAAAACTCAAATCTTACGGATGATTCAGTATAGGAAATCGTAAACAAAGAAAACCCTGCACATACCCTGACCCTAAAATCACAGGCTAACAGAAATATTAAAGACAAAGGACTGTTCAAAATTATAACCAAGGGGAGATATCGATCAACCTTCCAAAGAGATACCTTTCACGAGGTACAACATAATTTGTCCAGCCTAATGTATCAGATGAAATTGGAGAAACTGGTTGCTGGCTATACACCTCCAGACATGTGTTATATTTACAGCACTATAGTGGAGCACCAGTTTGTTGGGGGATACCCAGGCTCGCCTGCTGCGCATTGCTCACATTCCGAACCATAGAGGGAAGAGCTTGAGTATTACATATGACAGGCCCCATTATGTGGATGGAGCAACTAATCAAATAAACAACATCTCAATATATATAAGAACGATTTAGGGTAAAAATTTTCCATTCGGTGATGGGAGCTTAACAGTGAAGCTATACTTTCGACGCACTGAGTTATAATGGACAGAAAGCCTTTCACAGTCTAACGAGGTGTGAGATACCAGCGTGGTAGTGGATATGGATGTATTTTTTTCAACCATACTAGTACGGCGGTCCCCTTGCTGAAGAGGGTGCCAGATACCTCAAGACAGAAAAGGGCTATAATCAGGTCTTAACACGGCAGAAGACATATTGGCTGGGGCTAAACCTAAAGAAGCTCTAAAAAACACTTAAAGCGTACACGGGATGAAATCGTCAAATATCCAAAGAGAAAAATGCGTGGTGGTGAGAAGAAGGGATTACCAGCACGTGGCGTTAAACGTAAAAGGATATCAAAAAAGAAGTGTTCTAAGTGAATGAAACCTATGGTTGACCATTTTTTGACTGATATAAGCTAAGGACATTGATCTCATTAATTATAGACTGTTTACTACTTGTCGAGAGAGGTGGTACTATTTCTGACTCGTCATGGCACGCTTCATCCATCCTTGAAGTTCACAATGTTGTAAATCGGAGCTGTCCCTCTCTGATATGCCCCTAACTCAAGTTTCTATTGAGCACAGTGACTTTACTACAATTAATCCGTTAAACACAATTAGTTCCCCCAGTGCTCCAATAGAATTCGTGATACCCAGCTCAGGCCCTTACTTTTTTGACCCAAGCTGTGTGCACATGTACGCTAAACTACGTATAGCCCATTCTGATGGAACGGACTGCGATGACAAATATGCTGTATACCCTGAAACAAACTTTCTGCACTCCATATTTAACCAGTGTGATGTATATTTAAATCAGGTCAACATATCGGCAGGAATGGGATACTATCACCTACGAGTCTATCTGGAAAATGTAATGAACTTTTCCAAAGAGGGCTATTATCAAGTTAAAGACGAAAGTAGTATAAAGGAGAAATTAAAAATTCTAAAAAGAAGATATATGAGTGTTTTGGACGCCTGCATACAGACTTCATATTCAGAAGTTGCTTGTGAATGGGGTGGATGTGAAAATAAAGCCCACCGGCACGAATCCTGAGATATGTTTAAATCTGGTAGCTGATTAAGAAGAGGGAGCAAAACCCGCTGTGATTCATATTATGGAGACATACCTCCACGTACGGCGAGTGAAATTAAGTTCACCTAAACAAATAGAAATTGAGAAAAACTTACTACATGCCACAGTAAAATACCCAATTAACAGATCACAGATCAAACTTGACACGGTGCCAGCAGGGTTGACATCGAAACAGAGAGAAAACATCGCCCTGGGAGTTCTACCTAAACGGTTATTAATGGAATGCAGGACCACGCATCGGTGACTGGAAAATATAAAATGAGTGCCGTTAAATTTGAGAATTTCATCATTAAAAATATAACTATACGTCAATGGCGTTGCGTTGGGCGGGGCTATGGATGTGGATTATTCATCAGACGCTGTTGTGTTCCCGATCTGCGCGAGAGCATATAGTAATTTGGCCCTTATTGCAGGTGCTTGTGATGAGCTCGGATTTTGGGTAACGCAGAAAGAATTCATCGATCAATTTAAACTTTATCCATTTGACATCACACCTGACTTATCTGCTAGTGTAAATACACAAGTCCACAACAGAGTGGAAAAATCTCAGTCAGATTGGAATTTGCCAAGCCGATAGACGTGCCTATTAGTGTACTAGTATACCTTGAGTCACAAGACCTAATAGAAGTTGACAGATTTAGGAGCGTTGTCACTGACTTTTAAAATGGATGAGAATACACTCCAGAGAGTAATGAATTGTGAAGAAATCACACTTTCCAAATTTATCGGTGTGTTTGCGAAGAATGAAATGTTGAAATTGCCAACTACGAGAGATTGCGGTAATCTTATTGTGAACACAGATGTTATTGGTGTTGAAGGGATTCATTGGTTTGCAATCTATTTTAAAAATAGGGACCGCATGTACTATGTTAATTCACTCAGGACTCATCCATGGAGTAACCCTGTTATTGTAAAATTTATAAGCAGTTGCATATCCCTGAAGTTGTATGGAATCTCTACCGGATACAAGGATATTTCAGTAATACTTGCGGGATGTACTGCCTTTCATTTCTCATGCATATGTCACGTGGGAAGGAATTTATAAATTTTTAAAAATTATTTGACCCATGTCACACTCAACGAAACGACGAAATATTATGCAGACAGAAAAAAAGCCGTTTTCCGATTGTGCGCACTCGTTGTATAGTATGATGTTTTGATCGTATATATAAAATAAATAATTTCATCAATATTGTCTCCATTAATGTTAGCGTGTGTATTCTGTTCCTTATTTAAAATGTAATGGAAGCTAATTTAAGATGGTTATTGTACTATTTTGTAAAACATGATTTCTATCATTTAATAAATTAATGAAAACACATTGCGTCTTCTTACCCGAAACACACGAAAAAAAGCTCTTAACCGAAACATAAGAAAAAAAAAGCTTACATTATTTCGTTAATGATGTGTCATACGCTGGGTTGACTGCACGGTACGGTGGATCACTTTTCACTTTTTTAAAAAATTATAGCTGGTCAAAGTTTTTCCCATGATTTGGTTCAGTGGAAGTACACTGACACCATGTTTACCAAAATCGATCAATATTTAGGGGTCGCGCATCGACCTTGAAAATTTCAATTTTGGAAATTTGGCCAAATTGACAATTTTTTACTGAATAAAGATAAATCATCAAATGACCATATTTTCTGAATCCTCTCAGTGAAAAAAATCCCCTCAGATACTTACCAAGTTGATAGGACAAGTGGTTTAGAAGTTACACTCACCTAGAAATAACATTAAAATTTAAAATACCGTATTTGTCCCCCGTTATGGACGTAATCATAGCATCAGTAGCTGGCGCATCCTAAAATCCCAATCACACACACACGCTATGTCTATGACCAATATTTTTACTAATCACAGTTTGCTTTTTACAGATCAACTGTGTCAATTGATTCTTGTTTGATAAGTCTAGATTTTAGTACAATGAATAAACTGTTAACAACCAGGAGTGGGAAGACTGAAAGTTACTTATTCTGGAAAAGAGAAAGCAGCAACAACAGCACCACCTTCTCTAAGGTCAGCCACGGACGTCTTCTTAATTGGTCAGCCATCTTCCTCGATCGGTGGTGCCAAATTGCCAACCACCCATCAAGTTCTCCAGTAAAAGACACGGTGGCCAATGTTCTGGCATTTTGGAACATGGCACGTATAAAGACGATCACGAGGCGTAACTGCGAAAGAAAACTGGAGTGACTGTGGGAAGAGTGGCGCTCGCTGCAGAAGAGCAAATTGAGAGACAGTGACGCGGGAAAAGGCAGGGAGAAGTTTTCAGAAAATCTGAACAAGCTCTGGGACATCGGAGCTCCCGATGCTATTGAAGAGATACAGAAAAGTCGACTGCTCTCAGACAACAACAAACAAGAAGATATTAAATTTTATGAGGATCAACGGGGCCTGCGCCAGGCAACAATGAGTGGGAATGATAAAGTGTTCGTTGTCAAGAGAAAACGGCAACTCTCAAGACAACAATCTCGTGATGAGCCAGGCACCTCAAAAACGAAATTAGGAACCGAAGCTGAGAGCGACGATGAATCTATAGAAAGCAGATCATCGAGCAACTCCGAATCACAGCTAGAACCACCATACCGACAGCCGAGAGAAACAACTGTATCAATCAGCCTTCCTCACCGCATCCTCAATGCACCGGCTGTTATTGAAGTGGCTGATCGCTTCCGGATGTCCAATAATTAGGTGTGTATATATCAGTAATGATCTTTCCTTGACAAAGATATAATAGACGTAACGACGGAAAATTTAGTGATTATTTTGTCACATAAAAACCATACGCATCCTTGTCAATTTCCTTTCAATTTCGCACATAGGTGGCAAGTGTCGTGGCGGCAGTCCTACGTTCGGCAGATCCGCCCGCAGACCTGGACAAATTCAGTATCTCGAAGGACACGTCTCGCCGTGGAAGAGTGGCACATCGTTGTGAAGTGTCGACAGCTGTGCAGAAATCCTTCGTATCTCCGAGGCATGCTGTCGTCCACTGAGACGGTAAAGTAATCAAGGTCAGTTTTGCCCTCACCGTGGAAGACAGTGAATTAACATGTTCCAGTGACGACAATGGATTGACATATTCCAGTGGACGATAAAGGATTGGCATGTATGACATACGTTTCAGGACTCTCTTGGATCACTGGAGAACCGCAGGCGATTCTCATCTCCGGAGCTCCCCAATGCACAGAAGGAAAGTTGCTGGCCGTTCCGACTGTTGCTGACGGCACCGGTCTGTCCCAGACCCAGGCGACCTTTCGTGCTCTCAAAGACTGGGGATGCGAGAACAACGTGATTGGACTGTGCTTCGACACAACTTCCTCCAAAACGGGAAGGGTGCAGGGTGCGGTGGTCCGGCTGGAGAACATGCTTGGTAAACCGCTCTTCCAGCTGGGCTGTCGCCATCACGTTATGGAGCTCATCGTGGGGGCAGTGGTCATCACCGCGTTTGGAAGAACCACAGCACCAACTGAACCTTTGTTCCAGTATCTGAGGAGAAGGTGAATTTCAAGTCGAAGATGCATTTGTTTTCTCCAATGATTTTTTGCCTTCAGAGCAATTGAGATATCAGCGTCCTTCTACTAATGATGTTAATAGCAGTCAAAAAGGGAAACTTCAGTCGTTTTCATGCAATATTTTCATAACTCCCCTTTCAGGTGGGACAAGCTCGACCTCTCGACTTATCGCGAGGTGGAGATCGAGCATTTGGCGGAGGTGACGTGGCTGATGGAGCTCCGAGATGAGGCAGTCAAATTCATCGGCACCGCTTCTGGTCTTGTTAGAGAAGACTACCGAGAAGTGGCGGAGATTACACTCCTGGTACTCGGGCCCAGCCACGTCGTGGCACGCACTTCATGCGCCCAGGAGCCTACCATCATGCGAGGTGGATGGCCAAGGTTGGTATTTTGAATTAGAAGTTAAATATTGTATTGCCTTCTGCAAACAGCCATTTGAAGTCCCTACCAGAAAAAAATAAGATAAATAATTTACCATTAAACAAACTTATATGGAGTGGTATCGGTATTTATACATCACAGTGCGTATTCGTTTCAGATCATCTACTACACGAAGCTCCTGATGTTCAGCGGTCAGCTGGAGTTCGACGACGAGCTGGTACAGAAACTTCAGAGAGTGGTACTATTTACTGCACTCCTCTACGCACCTGCCTGGCTGGCGGCTCCTGTCGCAGCTGATGCCCCGCTGAATGACCTTGTGTTGTATCAGCGTCTTCTGCAGTACAGGGCTGTGGATCGCGAGATTGCAGAGGCTTCACTGGCAGTGATCAGGCGGCACTTGTGGTATCTGAGGCCTCAGACCGTCGTTTTCGCCCTCTGCAGTGACAAAGTGGAAGACACCGTGAAGCAAGAGATGGCAAAGAAGCTGTGCCGCCTCGCTGTGCCCGAGGACTTCACGTATGACAACATCTCGGTTGATGACACGACGCGCCTTCCGGACCTAATTGATGAGTCATCGTGGTTCGTGTTCACAGGCCTGCAGGTGTGCGTGTGCGCGTCTACGTGGCTCACTCTGCCGGTGAATAAGTGGGATCAAGATAAGAACTATTGTGATCTGAAGAATGTCATCTCGCTCTGAAAGTTACCAACGACGTGGCAGAGAGAGGGATAAACTGATAGAAGATTACGCGAACACTGTCACAAAAGACGAGTCACAGCTGCAGGGGTCTTCTTCAGCTCGTGGAAAAGAGCCGGAAAGAACTCGGTGACTTCAAGAAGTCGTCACTTGCCAAGATGACGTAGCGCAGAGGGAAAGGGAGTTAGCAGAGAGAGTACATGGCGCACGCCTTAAGATGACGTGTGTTCTAACCACGATTCATACAGTTTTTGAACCTAGTTAGGGGCACCGGTAAGTGCCTTTAGTGTATCGGTAAACCGTTTTAATACAAAATACATTTGATCTTTCCTTATTCGTTTTATCTTATCCTAAAAAGCAGACAATGGCAGACAGCATATGGAAGTACGGGGACAAATACGGTATTTTAATTTAATTTAATGCTATCTCAAGGTGATATAACTTCTAAACCACTTGTCCTATCAACTTGGTAAGTATCTGAGAGGATTTCTTTCACTGAGAGGATTCAGAAAATATGGTCATATGATGATTTATCTTTATTCAGTAAATAATTGTCAATTTGGCCAAATTTCCAAAATTGAAATTTTCAAGGTCGATGCGCGACCCCTAAATATTGATCGATTTTGGTAAAAATGGTGTCAGTGTACTTCCACTGAACCAAATCATGGGAAAAACTTTGACCAGCTATAATTTTAAAAAAAAGTGAAAAGTGATCCACCCTACTGCACGGTAATACTTTTACCTCCGTATTCAGGTCCACGACATGCGTTTCTTCAAAACTGTCACAAAAAGATTGTATAACACGAGTCAAATCCTCATCGGACCTTTAAGGCGAAAAGATAATTAATTTGATTAGTTTATACATTTTCTGAATCTTTTTATAAAAAAATAATGAGTTTAAGATAAACTTTTGACTGTTGTCATATCCTGTTCTTTCCTGACATACAGTACCTTTGTTACTAGGTTCACTGCCTTTTCCACACTTTGACTGTGGCATGGAAAAGAAACTGTGTCCAGTGGCTTACATCGAGCCTGTAGTAGCTCATCGTCGCTAAAATTGCTTAGCAGCGGTGGAGGAGTAATGATCTCTTTTTGCCAATCGATTATCTCGGTGTAGTCAGTAGATTAGAAATTGAGAGTTCGACGCAACTCAAAGTTTCTGGTACCTGAAAATCCTCTTGAAAGGATGATTTTCTGAATAGCTTGCTCCTTAATATCTAGTCCCTTGTCAGTTACCATTGATATGAGTATATTTTCTGGGTGGGTAAAGTAGGCGTTATTCTTTAATACTGGTTCTATGGTTGATCTATGTTGTTCATCTAAATTTCGAAGCAAGCACATTAAATGCCAAAAGTTATATGCACCATCAGTTGCAATAGGATGAGATTTTATCCAAAACCACCCTGGAGCATAGCACTGCATAATAATCTTGACTATATCTTCAAGGTTTTTATCGGGACTTGACGCTGAGAAAAATAATCGAAGGACCCTGTTGACTAGAGTTTGCTAGCGAGTATGGTGAAGGGTACCTGGGGATCGAGTGGACAGATCGTAAGAAGTGTCTCCAGTTTGCTCTACCAGACACATATCATAGAGATATCTTTGATTACTGCTTAGCTCCTTCACAATATTTGCTGGAATTTCTTTAATATTTTCCTTTACGCGAGAATATTTGACTATCTTCAAATTTGTTAAATGTTTTCAGTTTATTCCCAATTGAACCCACAAAAGTATTTGGATCTGTTGTTTTACCATCAATGGCTTTGTACACGTGCATAAAAGGCAGCTCATTCAAATGCAAGAGCCACACCATCCACTGCACTGGTCTGTTAAGATGAATTTCAACCAGTTTTATGGCTCCACCAATTTTTCATGTATTTACAGGAGTACCATCACACAGTAAAGCTTTGATAGTAACTGTGCTGTTCGAGTCTGTAATAATAGTTATCAACTCTTCTGCTATGCAGCGAACAGTTCCATTATCTGGTGTGACATGGTCTACATAGATTCTTCCAGGTTCTTTCACAATAACATAGTGTTCTTCTTTTATCTTTCCATTTTTAGTTAATGTGTTATCTTTCCTTCCATTAAATCCAAGGCACTCCATCTTCAGATTTTCGGATTTACACCTAAAAATATTTGTGTCACACATGCGATTTCTTTCTTTTTGTAATTTCTTTCTGTCAAGCATGTTGGTGTGATTAAGGATCCCCATATCTTTTAAAGCTGCACTGACTATTGCAGCTGCAGCTCTGCAACTTACACGATAACGATCTGCTGTTAATACTAGATTTTTATAGGAGTGCCTGTTCTGAATATTCTCAATCAATTCTAAATCGGCCTCATAATCTACATCCTGACTCTCTGAATGTACATCCATGTCTTCTTCGGTATTTTCTATAAATTCCGATGATAAAACTGGTAGCTTCAGTCATTTCTTCTTGTGCTTTTAGTTGACGGTTTTGTGCTTCTTGGGCTCTTGCTAACTGATTTTTTCTTTGTTTTTGACCCACAAAAGACTCCCATTCTGCCATTGGTATTTTATCCTTACACCTGCAAGATTTCCTATCAATTCCTTCACAAAAAGATATATCAAACATTTCATCATACTGAGCTACTTTTAAGGCAAAACTTTCATTTCTTCGATGTAACGGCACCTTGTTCAATTTTGAGGCTTTTCTATTAGTCGACTGACTTTAAGATAGATACCTTTGGTGTTAATCGTAGGAAAAGAAAATTTCATCCAAACGTCTTCAATGTCTTTTACAACAACCCTGTAACAATCATTAGCAGTTGCGGATCCTTTTCCTTTAGCTTCTTCACGACGGCGCACAAAAAGGTAGTGTCTCACAACATCTACTTTTGAAGGAGTCATGGCTGCTGGGAATTCCGTAGGATATCCAAAGGCTGCATTTGAGGACTTACTTCTAGTAGTCATAGTTTGTATTCAGGAGTAAAATCAAATTATATGTATTTATAATTTATGATAATTCAAATTATAATTAAAGCAAATGCAAATTATTTTTATTTATCACAAAAAATTATTTCTATTTATCTGAAACATAAAAATATCAAGCATTAAACAAACAACTTATCATGTAACATATAACAACATTAAACATATGCAAATATGAAGGTAAAAAAAGGAGGGGCATGTGATAGGGGTAGTAGGGTAGCAGATGCTTGATTTTTTAATATTTTGTTAAAGTGATGAAAAAAACCTTCTCACATAGTGTACTTTTTAAGAAATAAAATTTTTTCCCATTTAAATATATGCAAATATGAGGGTAAAAAAGGTGGGGGTTATGTACTAGGGGTAGCAGGGGTAGTACATGCTTGATATTTTAATATTTTATGATAAAATGAAACTTCTCACATAGTGAACTTTTTAAGAAATAAAAAATTTCCCATTTTGGACCTGGCCTAATATATATATATATATATATATATATATACTGACGACGATTAGTTTGGTTAAGTCGCAATAGTTTCGTTAGTTTTAACGTTTTATTTGATGGATTCATTTAAAAAATGTCTCCTAAACAATATTATATAAAGATTGGTGAGTGAAAATATATATATATATATATATATATATATATATATATATATATATATATATATATGTGTATATATATGTGTATATATATGTATATATATATTTTAGATTTAGTCCCGTTCCAACACACCACATGAAACCCAAATGAATTCTCTGAAATTTAATTTTTATACTGGAATTTCTTTACTTAATTCTAACTTAACTACTATTGTATATATTCAATTATGTTCATTTTATATATATATATATATATATATATATATTAGTGGTGGACAGGATGTCAGTTTTTCAACATCTGCGGATGCGGATGCGGATTTTTAATTTCAATATCCGCGGATGCGGATATTTAGTTAATCTATCAATATAATATAGAATTATGAATATATGACATAATTTTTTAAATTTCGTGATATTACTATTATGGCAGGCAATGCATAAGAATTAAAATTAATATTAATGTTTTCATTATGATAAAAATAATAACTTTCTCAAGTTTCAGCCACAGAAAATTGAATGAAACAAGTTTCATCAAATTTTCTGTGTTACCAGGTATTTATATTTTGAGGTTTATATATTTGTTTGTTCATTAATAATTAATAATACTTTATATGAAATATGCATGACTGGGTCTTATCTGCTACTTTATAAGCTAATTTAATTGTAAATTGCATAATTTATTAGAGTAATGGGTCTTTCCTGTTTCTTTAACTGTTTCCGATTTTTATGAAAACAACGTGATATGTACAGTTTTTCACGCTGATTTCAAAATTATAAACCATTTCATCAGAAATACTTAGGTTAGGTTAGTTTAGGTTTGGTTAAGTTAGGCTTATTAGCATTTGATGTTTTTCTAGGACACTGTTTTTCTTTCGGTATTAAGTTATATTCTTGTAAAAAATTTACTGCATTTTCTTCTGTCTCAGTCTTCCTATATAATTCTATAAAATTAAATTTGTCAGTCATTGGAAAGTAAAAAGATATTGAACTATAGTCTATGCTTGCAGCAGAAGAACAAAATAGATGCGCAACGCCACCGTTTAAAAAATAGCCTAGCCTCTGCTTGCAGTGATTACACCGTTCTAGTACTTTTTGTAGTATTCTATAATTTACTTTCATTTCGAAAAAACTTATTTTTAGAATCAACGTATAATTTTAAAATTTCTATAGCCTACGCTGTTTCAAACATTTGCTAGATTCTGCACATTATAACTTTTTGGTTATATATTTCTCGATGAAATGGTTTACAATTTTGAAATCAGCATGCAAAACTGTACATATCACGTTGTTTTCATAAAAATCGGAAACAGTTAATGAAACAGGAAAGATCCGAGGTAATATCCGCATAACATCCGCAGTCAGAAGTGCGGATGCGGAAGTTAAAAATGATGCTGATGCGGATATCAGGTCCACCACTAATATATATATATATATATATATAATATATATATATATATATATATATTATATATACACACACTGTGCATATACAGTATATATAAATTGATGGCTGCAAAGAACTCAACTACTGGGAAAGACTACGTAAACTAAATCTGTACTCACTGGAAAGAAGAAGAGAGAGGTACATCATAATCTACATATGGAAAATGATCGAAAAACTGGTACCAAACCTAAAACTAAACCCAATTACCATTCAAACAACACTGGAAAATAGGAAAGGCAGAATGTGTAGTGCTCCCAAATTAAAGGCCCGACAAGGGACCTCCTCAACCCTGAAAGAAAATAGCTTGGTTGTCAGGGGGCCAAGACTTTTCAACCAGCTTCCTAAGGACCTCAGAAACGTAACGGGGGTCAAAGTTGAAGTCTTCAAGGAAAGACTGGATGCCTGGCTTAGGACAGTACCAGATGAACCGGGCGTGCCTGGCTATGTACGGTGGAGAGCGCAAGAAAGCAACTCGCTCCTCCACCAGGCCAGACCTAGAGGCGGAGCCCACCAGCTTCACCTCCGTGTGAAGAGAGACCAACGCGCGAAACAACATAAGGTTCATAAAATATATAATATATATATATATATATGTGTATATATATATGTATGTGTATATATATATATATATATATATATATATAAATATTATATATAATATATCCTACACTACACCATGGTCCTCACTCGATCAGAAGTCGTAATTCTCCTACATACGCGCAGAAACCAATGCCCCGAGGGGGCACCTCCCGCATGCCGCACCTATATATACATTTCAACTGCAAAGAACACGCAGTATAATTAACGTAAAGAACGACGCTTGTATAGGAGAACATTCCGCGCAAGATGGAGGGAGAACGAACAAATGAAAAAATGAGGTAACCACCCGGGAATCGAACCCGGAATCTTCCGATTGCCGGTCAGATATGATAACCACTACACCATGGTCCTCACTCGATCAGAAGTCGTAATTCTCCTATATACGCGCAGAAACTATGGTGTAGTCGTTATCATATCTGACCGGCAATCGGAAGATCCCGGGTTCGATTCCCGGGTGGTTACCTCATTTTTTCATTTGTTCGTTCTCCCTCCTCATCTTGCGCGGAATATTCTCCTATACAAGCGTCGTTCTTTACGTTAATTATACTGCGTGTTGTTTGCAGTTGAAATGTATATATAGGTGCGGTATGCGGGAGGTGCCCCCCTCGGGGCATTGGTTTCTGCGCGTATGTAGGAGAATTACGACTTCTGATCGAGTGAGGACCATGGTGTAGTGGTTATCATATCTGACCGGCAATCGGAAGATCCCGGGTTCGATTCCCGGGTGGTTACCTCATTTTTTCATATATATATATATACAGGGTGTCCGAGAATTATCTGTACAATTTTTGGCTGTTATTAAAAGTCAACCATGAAGTGTAGAAATTCCAGTGTTGTCCCATTTTACAGAGAATCTCGTTAAGTTTTTTCTGGTACCACGTTTTGACAAGTTTTTTAGAAATGTACGCGGGTGACAGACATTGATGATTTAAAAGCAAGAATCACAGCTGCTATTGAGCGAATTGATGTGGATATGCTGCAGCGTACAGGGCAACATTTGGAGGATCGATTGGATGTTTTGCGAATCACTAATGGTGCACATATCGAATGTTTGTAACAACGTTACTTTAATAAAAGAAACTTTTGAAAATACAGATTCTAAATAATCTTGTTTAAGAATTTTACGTGTGTTATCAAGAATTTTATTAAAAGATGAAATTGTACAGATAATGTTCGGACACACTGGAATTTCTAAAAAACTTGTCAAAACGTGGTATCAGAAAAACTTAATGAGATTCTCTGTAAAATGGGACAACACTGGAATTTCTACGCTTCATGGTTGACTTTTAATAACAGCCAAACATTGTACAGATAATTCTCGGACACCCTGTATATATATATATATATATATATATATATATATATATATATATATATATATATATATATATATTATATGTAAATTTGTACAGACCGATTTATCAAGATGTTCATAAATACGAGGATTTTAGGTGTCTTTTAGTTTTACCTATATACCACCCCATACAGTGGTCACACACTGTATTGGTAAAGTATGGATGATTTCAGAAGTGTAGGAATAACAACTTTGTATTTAAATAAGTGATAAATCGATTTAGACTGGGTGAATATAATTTTTATACAGAGTTGCGGGTAAAATTCCTTGATTAATTTTAAGAGTTTGTTTCTAATCTTAAAACTTGAGGTTCCCATATAAGGTAAAGTGAAATACACGATATCTTTGGGAACTGTAACTATGTCTCTAGTTGTGGGGTTTATTAGTCTCTTTACGGTTCTGCCTATTGTAGTCTCCACCAATCTAGAAGGAAAATTATTCTTGGTGAGGACTTGTCGGATGCAATCTAGTTCATCGTGTAATTTAAAATAATCTGAACAGATATTGAAAGCTTTATTAGTCAGAGTCGAAATTAAATTTCGTTTGAAACTTAAAGGGACAAAGGAAGAAAAGTTCGCAGTAAGACTAGTGAATGTCGGCTTTCGGTTTACAAAACTTCGGAAAACAGGAATTAGTTTTTGTTATCTTAATGTCCAAAAAGGACAAAGAATTATTAGATTCAGTTTCTGAAGTAAATTCAATATTAGGGTGCTTCGAATTAACATAATTACGAAACAAAGGGATATGGTCTGGTGATTTGAACAGGAGAAGAGTGTCATCTATATATCTTCTATAAAAAGCAGGTTTAAAGTTATAAGGGCACTCGTTCAGCCATTTGACTTCAAGATGGCAAAGAAACGCGTTAGCTAAGGTGGGACCAAGGGGCAGACCCATTTGAACACCTTCAATCTGTTTAAAATATTCACCGTTGAATGTAAATGTAAAGTCTTCCACGGAAAATTTTAGTAGTTCTTTCAAATGACCTCTATTAAAACCCTGCACCGTATCGGTATTACCAAAAAGATTGTCAATACATATATCAATAGTTTCTGCAGCAGGTACATTGGTAAATAAAGACTTTACATCGAAGCTAGTCATTGTGTACGAATTATTGTTTAATGTGGTAATTTCTCTAACGAAAGAAAAAGAATCCTGTGCTGTATATAAATTATAAGTTATAGGTGATAGTATGGGGACCAGGAATTTTGAGAGGTTATAACTAAAAGTTCCTAGTGCCGATAAAGTTGGCCTAAGTGGACAACTTGGTGTATTTTAGGAAGTCCATACGTAATCCCTGGGCTGGATCCAGAAACAAATAATTTGGAAAAAACTGTGTCCGAGATTATATTATTAGATTTAAGTTTTCTAAGATACCTATTAATTTTATCTTCCTCTTTAAAGATTAAAGCAAAAATGTCACCAGTTACTTTAGAAAATCTAGTTACATCATTTAAAATATCTAACATTTTATCGACATAAACATTCCTGTCCAAAAGGACAACGTCATTACCTTTGGTCTTGTAGTCACCAATGACTTGTCCCAGGGGCGGATTAACATTTTCTGGGCCTTAGGCTTAGTATGTATGATCGGGCCCTTTTATTCATATACTATAAAAATTTAATTTTCATTGAGGGAGTAATGCATAATAGCGCACAAAACAAGTGTGAACGTGGTTGAACGTGTTTACAGCGCTGTGACTTGTGGCTAGGCTACAAATATCATAATTGATGCACATCGAGTGGGAGCATTTGCATAAAATTGACTGTCAGGATATTATTAATGAATTCGCAGGCAAAAAATGTCGCAAATTACAATTTTAAATATTTCTATTATTATATATGTATTTCAATTTTTATGTATCTCATTTTCCGAAATAAATACTTTTGTTTGATTGTTTTTTTTTACTTATACACATATTTTTGGCGGGCCCCTAAGACATCCGGGCCTTAGGCTTCAGCCTGTGCAGCCTATAGGGCTATCCGCCAATTGACTTGTCCGTAGACAGATTTCTTAGACTTTGAAACTCTTCCTCCCCATATTAGGTCTATTGGCAATGGCAATAGACCTAATATGGGTTAAAAGCATAAGGCAGGGGTTCCCAAATTGCTGTTCCGCGGAACACTTGTATACCGTGAGAAGTGTTCCGCGGGACACAATTTGGGAACCCCTGGCATAAGGGTTAAAAGCATAAAATGAAGCTTCGATGTAAAGTCTTTATTTACCAATGTACCTGTTGCAGAAACTAGTAATACTGATACGGTGCAGGGTTTTAATAGAGGTCAGTTGAAAGAATTACTAAAAGTTTCCGTGGAAGACCTTATATTTACATTCAACGGTGAATATTTTAAACATATTGAAGGTGTTCAAATGGATCTGCCGGTCCGTACAAATTTACCTCTTGGCAAACCATCTAATTCTCTCATACGTAACCATGCACACAACAATAACCACCCAATTTCACAGTCTACTTTCGCTGTACTTGCTGCCGGAAGCTCTGACCTTAAACTTAAAATTATGGAATCTTTGTTCGTTATAAATTAAAACCAGACCTCAGTTCTGATGAATCATCGGTAGATCTGCTATGTTTTGGTTAAGGTACTTGTTTATTTATTTTATCTATCTACCTTTTAGTTTTAACGCTTTTATATTTTTTTTCCTAGCTACTTTTTATAATTTTAACTTTATTTTAATTTCATATATTTACCTTTTAGTTTTAATCTTTCACATATTCTTAGGTACCTTTTTATAATTTTAATTTTATTTTAAATTGTTATTAATTAAATTGCATTTGCAATTTGTTCTTTGTATCTATATGTGAATTACTTTTAATATTTTAGCCCTGAGGATGGAATTAGTGTATTTAGAAACGTTGATACTGCTTAAAACTTGAAGGATGTTTATTTTTTCTCTGGTGTTCCTGTTTATTATTAAATTGCGTTTTCCACGCCATCAATCAATAGCCGATATATATATATATATGCACTAAAATCACAGAATAACACGTGATCTTATTAATAAGCAAACAACCACAGGGAAAAGGAAAAGGAAACACGAAGTCCGAGCGCTTTCGTGATATATTCACATCTTCAAGGAGAAACAAAAAATATTTTTTGTTTCTCCTTGAAGATGTGAATATATCACGAAAGCGCTCGGACTTCGTGTTTCCTTTTCCTTTTCCCTGTGGTTGTTTGCGTTATATATATATATATATACGCAAACAACCACAGGGAAAAGGAAAAGGAAACACGAAGTCCGAGCGCCTTCGTGATATATTCACATCTTCAAGGAGAAACAAAAAATATTTTTTGTTTCTCCTTGAAGATGTGAATATATCACGAAAGCGCTCGGACTTCGTGTTTCCTTTTCCTTTTCCCTGTGGTTGTTTGCTTATATATATATATATATATATATATATACACACACGCTGTTCCCCCAAAAGTAGCCGCCTTTTCCACCGGTTAACAAAAAACAAAAACCACAATTCCATGGACAAATACTGAAACAGAAATCATACATCACTTACAGTATATTGTACTTAAAATGAGAGGTAGTTTGTTTAAATTGTATGAGTAGTCTTTTTACAAATTTAACTTGAACAATAGTTACTAAAAATAAAGTTGGCAATACGAAGGTAGAAAAAATGCTAAATTCATGTCATTCAATAGTCAAATCGTAATTTTACCGTCAACTTTGGGATCAATAGTCGATTCAGGGTATACCTAGATTAGACAAGTTGGTACATTGTTATGGGTTGTAGAGGGTTAGACTAGGCAAGCTAATAAGTGAAGTACGACTCGGCCTAGACGTTACTGCTGTCACGGCCATTATTTTTGACTTGGCAGCGAGCGAATAAAGTTTGTTAATTCTGTCATTTTGAGTTTTTAAGGCATTTTTTAACTGAGGAAGATAAATTATTACCAAATTCTTCACGAGGAAAAAGGTTTCGGGCTAAAAGAATGGTAAAAATTATCTTAATCGACGTTTGTTGGAGAAAATTCGTGAAACGGAAACTTGTACACGAAAGCCAAGAAGTGGACGACCGCATACAGTCAGAACCCCGGCAAGCAATGAATCTGTAAGTGAATTTATTTGCAGTCAAGAAGACAAACTCCGTTCGAATTTCATTGTACGGAGAACTGCTAATCGCACTGGAATTAAAAAATGTTCAGGGCATCAAACTGCAAAGAAAGTCCTTGGTTTAAAACATTTAAGCGATTCCGAGTGCACAGCGTATCTGAACAGTCCAAAATAAAACGTGTACAATGGTGCCAACGATTGCTTCACCGTTTTCTATCAAATAACGACCTGTACCTCATTTGGTTTACGTATGAAAAGTTTTTCTCTGTTGAAGAGCCTTGAAATACGCAAACCGATATTGTGTACGCTAACGTAAGAGAAAAAAAACAAGACATTCCAAAAAGCAGACTCCTTCAAGAGAGACGTCAGTGTGTGGTGGTTTCTATTGGTGTTTCTCGTTTAGAAAAAATATCTATTGTTATTCTCGTCGGTAAAGGTGTGAAAATTAATTCGAAACATTACTATGACGATATCTTGATTAGCGACCTCAACGACATTGATTTTGACTCTCTCCTCCTTCAGTAGGGGGCGGGGGCATTTTTGTGCTCCCTCGTTCCTACCTGAAAGAAAAATCAGTGGCGCCAAAGTGCCAAAGGCACCTCCTCTTGGGAGGATCTAAAGGTCTGATTGTGGTCAGAGGAGCCGATCGGAGAAAAAGGTTTGACAGCGTAAGAAGGATGAGCCGTGAGAAGTAAATCCAGAATGTTGTGCCTATCTCCAAGGCGATCAAAGAAACGAGTAGGGTGCTGTACAATATGCTTTAGGTAATTCAAGATAGAAAAGTTGTAAGCTAGTTCACCACGGGTGTCAATGAAATGTGAGGAAAGCCAAAGGTGGTGGTGAAAAATGAAATCACCTAAAATGAAGATTTCATCGAAAGGAGAGTGGGATAGATTGTATTCCACTTTGGATGAAAGGTAGTCAAACAGTTCTGGATAGCCAGTAGAATTATGGAAAAGGTAGACTACAGATTAGCATGTAAGACGTAGCTGGAATAGGAGAGCAAGTTAGGTCATTACGTACTGTACATATACGCAACATCCACCTTTGGAGTAAAATTGAGTATAGAGAAAGTAGGAGGGTACAGAAAAGTGGTTGCTGTCAGTCGTCCTAGTCACCTGAATTTCAGTGAGGAAGAGAAGGTGAAGTTCAGGTGAGGAGAGGTGGTGGTCAACAGTTTGAAAACGAGAAAAGGCCACGCATGTTGCAGAAGGTTATGAAAAGTGAATCAGGCAGAAGCTCAGAACATCTCGAATGGGCAGTAGCAGAACCAGCCCCGCTGCCTGGGTGGGTGTGCGTTCCCGATATCGGCAGTGTGGGAGCCAAAAGCGTGGACATTTATGATCCCCTCTCCATAGGACTCCGAGACTCTTGAAGTTGTTGCGACTGTTTTAAATTTTGAAAAGATTATATAATATGTAAGATATACTCGTATGTATGTGTAATGCAGAATAGGGAGAGAAGTGTGTGTTTGAGAGCTTGCTGGACTGCTCACAGGGTAGATGGGACATGAAAAAAGATTATCTGAGAAGGAGTGACAGGAGAAACGGGAGTTCTGGCACTCCCTGTCTCTTGCCTAACGTCCCCCCACACCCGGATACTTCCCTGGTCGATTGGTGTCAACACTCTCCTCCTCCTGGCATATACAGTGTGTATATATACACACACCTTTGGTTAGCTTCCGCCCGAATTGTTCATTCTGACGAAGGTCAAGCTTTTCACTCCACATTAAACCTACAGTTTAACGTGGAATCCGAACCACGCCCCATCAGCAGCCCAGCGTCTTAACCACCAGGCCACCTAGGGTACCCATTTATCTACCAACCACTGTTTTTATTGTGTGGAAGGATAAACAGCTGGGTTTTGCTGCGCGCCAGCTGCCGTCGGGTCTCGAACCCGGGGCCGATGGATTCGTAGTCAGCGACGCTAACCACTACACCACCGAGGCGCTATACACACACACACACACACACACACTGTGTGTGTGTATATATATATATATATATACACACACACACACACACACGAGGGTACTTTAATAAGTATCCGCACTTTTTATTTTAGTGATAATATAGTATATAATTATATATATACTCATAATAATGAGCCAAACTGAGATTTATAGGCTTATTTAGGCTACTCGTAGCTGTCACATATCGTACGAGTAGTGAGCATGGCTGCGCCGCTTTCATTTTGTACTCTGGAAGAACAGAGATCCGTGGTTCGTTTTTTGGGGGCAGAAGGTGTGAAAGGAGCTGAAATTCACGAGCGTTTATGTGCTCAGTATGGGAATAATGCGTTACCACGGCGAAGTGTGTAAGACTGGATTCAAATGTTCAAGGAAGGTCGGACATGTGTGACAGATGCTCAGCGCTCAGGACGACCGTCAACATCAACCAGTGGTGACAAGCAGGAAGAAGCCAGAGCCATGATTTTCGATGACAGAAGATTAACAACAAAAGAAATTGCATTTTCAGTAGACATTAGTCAAGGGTCAGCCTATTCGATAGTTCATGACATTTTTGGCTTTCACAAGGTTTGTGCAAGATCCGTGCCCAAACAGTTGACAGAAGAGCACAAGCGTAATCGTATGGACGTCTGCTCTCGTCTTTTGGCGCGGTATCATAATGAAGGTGAAAACTTTTTGGAGCGCATTATCACTGGAGATGAAACCTGGATCCATCACTATGAACGCGAAAGCAAACGACAGAGCATGCAATGGAAGTATCCAACATCTCCCGTTGAAAGGAAGTTCAAAGCGTAGCCGTCAGCAGGTAAAGTTATGCTAACACTGTTTTGGGATACACGAGGCCCTATCCTTAGTAGTATGACTGCAAAAGGTTAGAGTGCAATGCAATTGCAAATGTTGCAATGAGTGCTAGTGCCAACCCCAGTGCCAACCACCCCTCCCCCTTGTTGCAAGAACCCCCAGGGCCAACCCCAAGGTGCAAAAAAAATGGGGAACTCCCCCGCCCAGCTGGGGGAGTCCACTTGACCTCTTTGGGGGAGAAGTTGGGACGGCCTCACCCCCCCCCAAAAGCGGTATAACTAACCTAAGAGAGAGAGAGGAAGAGACCATCCAGCTTCCACGAGAGGCAGAAGCTCAATGACTGATCATGGTAGCAGCACTTAACTTAGAACTCGAAATCCACCAGTTGGTGTAGAAGCCAGTGCCTCCAAGCATTATGAGCCAGTTGGCACAGTGTATACATCGTCTGAACCCCCAAGAAGCGCACACAAACGCACATATATCCCCTATTATTACATACATATAGCTATATACACTAATTATTTATTTATAGATGAGTTTCCAGAGAGAGAGAGAGAGAGAGAGAGAGAGAGAGAGAGGCGTCTATATACTTTTGTCATTCATCTATTATACAAAATGTCTTCAAAAACAGCATTTCTTTTTATTCCAAGAAAGACAAAAAATACCAGAATTGTTCATTCTGACAAAAGTCAAACTTTTCACACCACACTAGACCTACAGTTTAACGCTGAATCCGGACCTACCCGAATTGTTCATTCAGCCGAAGGTCAAGCGTTTCCCTCCACCTGAGACCTTCAGTTTAACGGGGAATCCAGCACCCCAGCGTCTTAACCACTAGGTCACCAAGGGTATCAATATTATCTGCCAACCAGTTGTGCGGAAGGATAATCGTTTACCGCGCGCCAGGTGTATTCGCCGCTATGCGAGACTTTGAATGAAAAACAATTGGCTGAAAATACAAGCAAGATATTATATCACACTTTTATATATATATATATATATACATATTATATATATACACATTCTTAAATAACTACAGGAAAAATTATATATATATATATTAATACTATAAACACCCAGGAATGTCTGTCAGTCTGTCACGCTCGAAAAGAGAAGAAGATTCTTGATATGTATGGGCGATATTTGTATTTTAATGCATTAGAAAAAGGCGTAATGAATTCTACTTTTAATTATAATTTTAAAAAGTGTAAAAAATATTTGCTTTTGCGTTCAGCTTTCAGCCGAAATTTAATCTACGGCTAAGTTCAAAAATTTACCAAATGAGTTCTTTTTATGCACTTTCATACTGGTGCTGCAACCATTACAGAATAAACATTGTATCAAGACTTGTGAAGCTTAAGATTTTTATGGCTGCATTCTTTTCTATAGTTTTATTGACTGAATAATTGACTCCCCGGTAACTGGGGGGGCCTGCGGCTCCCCGATTACTGAGGCCAAAGGCCCCAGCACCACGGGCGTAGCTAAAAGGGCCCGTAGGGCCCACTTTAGCTGGTATATATATATTATCACAGGTGATAAAACAGACGTTTAATATACGGCCGTTCTCTCCATCGATCTTCCACAATTAGTTTTTAAAAATTATTTTCAGTTTTAGGGGTTGTAAAATCCTTCATATATATATATATATATATATATATATATATATATATATATATATATATACACACAGGGTGAGTCAAAAGTCTCCATACATACACAAAATGGTCACTTTATTATGCAATCACGTTTAAGTCACAAAATATGCTCTATGTGGGCATCATTACACTGAATGCACATACGGATGCGTTCCTCCCAGTCATGGCAAATGCGCGTTAACACGTCTGGTGTTATGCGTGCACACGCATCACGAATGCGTTCCTTTAGGTGGTCGGTGTTTTGTATTTTCACCTGGTATACCATGGCCTTCAAGTGCCCCCACAAGTAAAAATCAAGGGGGGTGAGCTCTGGGGACCTTGGAGGCCACTCCACGGACCACGGCAGCCAATCCAGTGACCCGGAAACTGCTTTTAGTTTTAGCATGACCATTTTGCCTATGTATGGAGACTTTTGACTCACCCTGTGTGTGTGTATATATATATATATATATATATATATATATATGAAGGATATATTAGCACCGGTAATAAAATGGATATTTAATATACGCCAATCTCTCGACACCATAAAGTTTAAACCGATGCGATCTGCCCCGATTTCCAAATTTATTTTTAAAAATTATTTTCAGTTTTAGGTGGTTGTAAAATCCTTCATATAAAGTTTTATTTTCCCAACAAAGCCTCTCTTCTCTCTCTCTCCTTCTCTCTCTCTCTCTCTCTCTCTCTCTCTCTCTCTCTCTTTAGCTCTCTCTCCACGAATCATTTTTGGAAGAAATCTATGGAAGGGTAAGTTATATCTGACACGCCCCAGAATTCACGGCTCAGCCAATTACAGCCCAGTCGGCGGAACCTGAGAACGGCCCAGGACATCTGGTTGGTGGGTAGTACCGCTTACACGTTATGCCTCACCTAAATTTCACCGACGGCCAATAGGAAACTCGTGATTCGGCTATTGGGGGTGTTTACAATTAGGATCGCGTATATAAAAGGGGGCATTTTTATTTCGATTCCACAACAGCTGTATTTATCAAAGAATAACGAAAGAGATATACCGTCATGAGCCAATCACAACAGCTTTACAGCTACCCGCAGTTGTTTGAAGATGGAGACACTGCAGCGTTGTCTACACTTCATCTTTTCGCGGCGGCAGACTGGAATGATCTTCTCTCTCCACACAGAGTATTGCAGAAATTTGCGACGCAGTGCAAGAATCAGCCGTAGAAGATGACATTGAAATGTAAGTAATTAATTTAATTTTTGATTCGGGCTGTGTATATATAACGTTTCATTCAGTGCCAGTGTTAGTTAATTTATAAAAAGCCATAATAAATGCGTTTTGAAAAACTACTTTGTGATTTAAGCGGAAGGCCGAGCTATGTATATTTATAGTTTCATTCAGTGCAAGTGTTATAATTTATAAAAATTCGTAACAAAATGAGGTGAAAGGATGTCTGCCCAGGGGTTGAGAACCGGTGCCGGCAGACGATGCCTAGCACACCCAGCTAATCTTCCTTCCTAATAGCATCATTTAGACAGTGGATTTATTATACTATGAAGATGTCCTTTGAAAGGGAAATTTTATTACACGCTTGGTTCTCATAACTTAAAAATTTATAGAAAGTTCTACAGGTAGGGTTTTAGAATTGCCAAAACTTTAAAGAATTGCCTGCAGTCCCGGGTTCGAGACCAGGTGCTGGCAGATGATGCGTAGCACATCCAGCTAATCTTACTTTTGAGCCCTGTTAGGACATCTGCTTTGTGATTATTATTTGCCCCGGGCGCCCTAATCGGCATTTTCTCTTATTGTAACTCTCTGTTCCCATATATATATATATATATATAAATATATATATATACACACATATATATATATATATATATATATATATATATATATATATATACACACACACACACATACATACATATATATATGTCTTAACAACCAGGCTCGTTACCCGGTGCTGGCAGAGCAGATGATGCGTTGCACATCCCGCTAATCTTACTTTTGAGCCATGTTAGGATATCTCCTTTGTGATTATAATTTGCCACGGGCAACCTAATCGGCTTTTTCTCTTATTGTAACTCTCTCTTCCCACATAACGGGTGTGCCATAAAAAAGGGTACATTTTAAAAACGCTATAACATCAACATTTGTCATTTAATTTTAATAAAACTTCTACACAATAAAACATATGTATTTATCTATAAACAAACAAGTTTTCAGACTAAAATATCAAATAATTCAAATTCTACCAACATTTAACGAGAGTATTATTTTTCTACTTAACATGCAAAAATTATTAAACTTTTTTAATAATTTATATAAAAATAATTTTTAACGTAAAATTTACCTGAAATTATTAAAAAAATTGTTCGAAATACTTTTCTTCCATTTTAATAACTTTTTATTCTTGGCCGGAATATGGGAGAACTTAGCAGAGGGAGACTACAGGACTAGGATAAAAGATGTTGCTCATTTACGCGAGATCATCATTCAAAAATGGGAAGAGCTTCCACAGGAACAAATCGAGCAATAGATGAATTCCGGCCAAGAATAAAAAAGTTACTGAAATGGAAGGAAAGCATTTCGAACAATTTTTTTAATAATTTCAGGTAAATTTTACGTTAAAAATTATTTTTATAAAAAAATATTAAAGGTTTAATAATTTTTGCATGTTAAGTAGAAAAATCATACTCTTTCGTTAAATGTTGATAGAATTTGAATTATTTGATATTTGTCTGAAAACTTGTTTGCATATAGAGAAATACATATGTTTTATTGTGAATTTTTATTAAAATTAAACGACAAATGTTGATTTCATAGCCTTTTCAAAATGTACCCTTTTTTACAGCAGACCCGTCCCGGTTTCGTTACCCGGAGCTGGCTGATGATGCGTAGTACACCCAGCTAATCTTCCTTTTGAGCTGTAAATTAGTGTACTTGTAACGCCTTGCAGCTCTCTCTGTCTCGCTCTCTATATATATATATATATATATATATATATATATATATAGGGTGTTTTAGGAGGAAAGGTCAATACTTCGGGAGGTGATAGTATCGGTCATTGTGAGAAAAAAAGTTCATATGAACATGTGTCTAATTCTGAATGGTTACGGAGATAGAGCTGTTTCAATCTACAAATACAAAAGCATTGTTAATGGTAATCAAGAAACAGAAACCAATTACTGTTTCTAACATTTAATGTTTAAACATTGGCATTTTGAATGGTATCAGATAGAGAAATGACAAATTTGATACAGTTTACAATACGTTTTCGAAAATCTCAACGTCAACCTAAATGCACTTTGCAACTCGTGTGCGAAGATCGCGTGTTGTTCGTCTGAGTTGATCTTGATGTTTCTTTATGCGGGCAGCAGCATCCAAAATGCGTGCGAGCAATTCGTCTCGTGTATCCACCTTTCTTTTGTAAACTTGACTTTTCATCCACCCCCACAAACAATAATCTAACGGAGAGAGGTCTGGAGACTTTGGTGGCCATTGAATGGGACCACCGCGGCCGATCCATCGACCACAGAAAGTTTAATTTAGGTATTGCATCGCCAGACGGTTAGAATGTGGAGAAGCTCCGTCATGCTGAAAGTACATACCAGCGCGTGTAGCCAAAGGAACATCCTCCAATAGTCCTGGCAATTCATTTTGCAGAAATTCTAGGTAACTTTGTCCGGTAAGACGATTCTCTAAAGTAACAGGGCCAATCAGCTGATCATCGATGATACCGCACCACACATTGGCAGAGAAGCGATGTTGAAAATTTGTTTCCACAGTGGCATTTGGATTTTCGACTGACCACCGATGAGAGTTACGAGTGTTGTTGATACCGTCACGGGTGAAAGTAGCTTCATCGGTGAACAGTATTAATCGAAGCAATCGGCGATTAGCATTTACCCAATGACAAAATTCCAGTCGCATGGCAGCGTCTCCTGGTTGAAGGTGTTGTACACGCTGTACATGATATGGATGAAAACCTTCCTCACGTAATGTTCACCATACTCTTGAGTGTGGTACACCGAGACGTGTAGAAATTCTTCGTGAGCTAGTAGTAGGACTACGATCTACCAACTAAAGAATGTTTTCCACTTCATCCACATCTCATTGACCTTCACGTTCAGATGAAACATGAGCTCTGGAAAGTGTACCAATCTCACGCAATGTGTTGAAAACCCTGGTAAACACTCTTCGATCCGGAATTCTGCGGTTCGGAAACCGTCGACGGTATTCTGCAACAGCAGCTGTTGCAGTTCCATCGCAAAAACCGTCGACATACACCACATCTGCATATTCGGCATGTGTGAAGGTGTGTGGCATTCTTAACGCTGCTTTAAACACCAAACAATGTCACTCACAACAGTCAGCTGTCGATTGGTTTATGTTACATGCTTACATTACAGCTTACATGGTTCAAGGTTATAGGGGATGGAAGGGTGAGGAAGAGCTGCGCGCGCATCAGATTCAAACAGCTCTATCTCTGTAACCATTGAGAATTAGACACATGTTCATATGAACTTTTTTTGTCACAATGACAGATACTATCACCTCCCGAAGTATTGACCTTTCCTCCTGAAACACCCTGTATATATATATATATATATATATATATATATATTGTTGTTGATGTTCAGCCGATCAGCCCACCCTGATCGAGCAAGCCACGGCACGCAGGTAACCGATCGCCCTCTCCAGATTGGACCAGAGGTTCAGCGCACTTGTGATGTTGTGTTGTGTTCGTTTTCGTGCTAGAGCGTTACAGTCTGTCATAATGTGTTCAATTGTTTGTGGTGTGTCCTGGCACAGGTGGCAGGTGTCGTCTGTGGAGTTGTCTAGTCTGTGTTCATAAGTCCGTAAGTTGGGGTGATGTCCACATCGGAATCGTGATAAGTTAACTCGATCCTATTTGCTCAGGCTGATCTCTGACCTGTTAATGGGTGGCGGCTTCGCACCTAGGACAGCATTCGCACCGAGCCGTGTGCCGTGTCAGTGCTTTGTGGGTTATGTGTGTGTGTGTGTGTGTTTTCTGTACTGTGTGATGTCTGTGGGACGTGGTATGGAATGGAGTATTTGGTTATAATGTCTCTCTGGTGTTATCTTAATGGTGCGAGGTGTCGGTGCATGATTGTACATGTAGTGGCAAGGGTGTTGTGGGTTAGTTGTCGCTGCTGCCATGAATTGTGTTCCCCTCATGTCTAAATGTTCCCTAACTTTCAGTATTTTTGTTTCTGTGTGGAGTTGTTCTGTTGGTGTTGTTTGAGTGCATCCTGTAATGATACGAAGTGCGTTGTTTTGTATTGTCTGTAAGGTGTTTATGTGTGTGTTTGAGATAATGGGTGCCCAGCATGGGTTAGCATAGTCCATAACTGAGCGAATATATTGTTTGTATATGAGTGATGTTTCCTGCTGGTGTCCAAAGTTTTTGCCTGTTAGTACCCTAAGCGTGTTAAGTCTTGACGTACATTTGTTTTTAATGTCCTGAATGTGGTTTTCAAAAGATAATGATGTGTTGTATGTGACCCCAAGTATTTTGGTCCTGTGAGTGTGTGGAATGTTGGTGTTGTTTATTGTAAGCTGTCGAGTTATCTGGTGTTCTTTTGTATTGCTTGTAAGCAAGGTGATAGTTGATTTTGTGGGCGCTACTTTGAGTCTATTGTGTGTGAGCCAGTCTTGTATACTGTTTCTGTATGTTTGTAGGTTATTTGTAGCGGTGTCGATGATGTTGTGGTTGGATGTTAGAGTGATGTCATCTGCATATGATGATAAGGTAAGCTTGTTATCTGTGGGTGTTGGAATGTCATGCATGTATAAGTTGAATAGTGTTGGTGAGAGAACAGAGCCTTGAGGGACCCCATTCGGAAAAAGCTTGTTTTGGTTTTGGATGATTTGCCACTAAATGTGACACATGAGTATCTCCCTGAAAGATAGTTGCTCAGCCATCTTTTAGTGTTATTCTGCATGTTTGTGTTGAGTATTTTTTTTATGAGAGGGAAGTGTGGGATAGCATCAAATGCTTTACTAATGTCTATTGTTGCTAATAGTGTACGGTGAGCTGGTCGTCTGGAGTTGATGCCATCCATGATGTGCTGCGTGAGGTTAGTGAGTAATGTCGTGGTTGAGTGGTGAGGTCTGAATCCATGTTGAGTAGGCGATAGTAGTGTGTGTGGGTTGGTGATTTGTAAGATTAGTCTTTGTTACTTTGGAAGGTGTGCATAGTAAAGTAATGGGTCTATAGGAAGCTGGGTCTGTTGGATTTTTGTTTGGTTTGAGTAGTGTAATAATTTTACCTTGTTTCTATATATCAGGAATAATACAGGGTTGGTATGAATATGTGCTGATATTTGTGAGAGCTAGTATTCCCTGTGGGCCCAAGTGTTTAAGGTGTATGTTAGATATGTTGTCTGGTCCAGTAGCCTTCGAATTCTTAATATGTTTTTGATGATGTTGGTGGTCTGGTCTGTATTGAAGGGTGTAATGGTCGTGTCGAGTCTGCAGGTTTTCTTGTGTCTGGCTCTTTGTCTGTCAGCTTGTTTCTGGTTTTTGTCTCTGTTTAAGTGACTTATCTTTGCGTAGTGATTAATTAGAATGTTAGCTTGTTGTGTATATGTTGGGATATTATTTTGGCTGCGACAGATAGCCGAATGTGAGGTGTGAATTTCGCTGTTAGAGTGGGTAAGGTTTTTTATAGTCTTGTATAGCCTGGATGTATCTGTGGTGTGGTTTAGTGTTGTTATGAATTCCCTAAATGTTTCTGTGTTTTTTTCTTTGAGTTTGTCGTTTATTTCTGTGTTGAGCTGTTGTATCTGCTGTTTTATGGTTTCTGTGTGTGGTGTTTGTGTGTTATGTTTGAGGTTGTTACGTTGCCTTATGAGGTGGGCTATTTCTCTAGTGTAATTTGGGTTGTATTTCCTAATGTTGTCCTTGGGTATGTATTTGTTTGCATTATTGATGATCTGATTAAATGTCTTGAGTGTTGTATTGGTGTTTATGATGGGTGTACTGTTTAATGTGGTGAATTGTTCCTCATTCTGTATTTTGATCTGTTCCCAATCAGCTTTCTTGTAATTTCTGTAAGTGTGCCAAAGGCTGTTGGGGCAGAGTGTAGAACGTGTTGTAATGATGATGGACAGGTGGTCTGATGACAGTTAATTTTCTGTTCTCCAGTGTGTATGTGTTGCTAGTGAGGGGGAACAGAACGTTATGTCTGGGGAGGAGTTTGAGTATCCTGCTTGATGTGGTATGTGTGTATGTTCTTCTGTATTGTTAAGAATGAAGAGGCTGTTTAGTTGTGTGGCTATGTTGGCGCCTCTGGTGTTGCTTTGATTGTGCAGGTACCAACTAATTTCTTTGGCGTTGAAGTCTCCTCCTAAGATGACATTAGTGAGAGAGGCCAGATTGTGTAACTGTGGATTGTAATTGGCTGGCACCTGAGGTGAACTATCTGGTGGGATGTAAATGTTGATGAATGTGGTGTTGTGTTTTGCGCCTGTTTTAATGTTAACTGCCTGTATTTCTATCGTGTTATCTGCTTTGATTGTGTTTGTAATGATTTGGGTGACATCAGTGTAGCTAATGCTTTTACGTATGTAAATGACGAGCCCACCCCTGTGAACCCCAGTACGATCTTGACGGATCGCTGTGAAGTCAGAGATGGTGGTTGTTTTGTGTGTGCGTTTTAGTTTTGTTTCTTGTATAAGTGCTATGTGAATGTTTTGTTTGTGTACGAATTCCCTAAGCTGCATGATTTTGTTTGTGAGGCCATCTACTTTGTACTGTAATATGTTAATATTATGCTTCTGCATGTGTTTCATGGTCCTATTGTGTCTGTCTTTGTGTATGGTGACATGTATAAGTTGTAGTGGGGCCTGGATTAGTCTTAATGTCGCCGGAGAGTAAGAGTAGTCCGGGGAACACGCAATTGCTCCCCGAAAATGAAAAAAATAGCACGCTGAGAATAGGTCCGGCCCCGGGAGCCGATCGGTACTCTGACAGTGCCACGCAACAGGCCGTCGACTGCCAGTCTGGCCAACCGTAGACAGCCCGCTGCACGGAGATTTGAGGAAGTTTGGCCACCAGCGCGTTGATGTTTCTGTTTGACGTCGCCTCTTCTTCGCGTTGACGTGTCCCGCGCTGGAGGATACAGCCACTGTTAGAAGCTTCCTCGTCGGCTGCTAACACTTTTTTCACGTTGTTCTAGCTAACTGTTCAGAGGTTTTTCATAAACAAATCTCAGTTTTCTGCTCAAAAAAACTGCTTTCTAATTTCAAAATTGTTTATTCAAGGAAGGATGTTGACTTCTATTTTGCGGCAACAGTTGATGATATATATGTTACTTTATTGATTAATGAAAATGATTAGGCTCTTCAAGTTGTAAAAGATTTCTTTCGTAATAATTGATAAATACGAAACACAAAACGTATATGCAAACAGGATGATGATGCTTAGACTACTCAAGTTGATGAATTTTTCTCTTTCTCATATATTGTATCGACGTAATACTGTAAATATATTTCAAGTTTCTGCATAAATAAACTTGTGTTTCACAGAAATCAAAGACTTCCCTCAATCTTCTATCACATCCAAACAGTAGATGTTCTTTATTGTGACCATGGGTTAATATGGCCGTGAAGTCGAATTTTTTTCAAAATCCCTGAGTCTCACAGGCATTTCATGAGACTTGACAAGTATGCATTTGATTGTTTTTAAATCTTTTTTGTTTATCACCTAAACGTCCTTAAATTTAGAAGGGTCTTTGAGATGGAAGTGTCATATGTGCCTCTGTGTATATTTTGGTGAAAAACAAAAGATTCTTAATTATTGTCCATTCCGTGTCGCCTTCGTGTTATTTCGGCATATATATATATATATATATTATATATATATAATTTTGCCCACGGGTATGTATTTGTTTGCATTATTGATGATCTGATTAAATGTCTTTTGTGTTGCTTCATTAGTGGTTATTCTCAATTATAACCTAGTTTGCATTAGTACTGAGGTAGGATTTCTGAATACAAATCGAATTATGGAAAAATGGACTTTAATTAAAAAAGATTCAGTATGGACTAATGTTAATTTCTCCTTAAAGGACCGATGTGGAACGTGATCGTGTTATAGCTACTTTTCGCGACAGCTTTGATGAAAGGCAAATAAATGTCGGCGATTTGGAGGCTTTACCGCGCAGCCAACCCAGTGACCTGAATACCGAAGTCGAGGTATTGGCTCACATCCGGTCCAACGAATGCCAGGTCATCGAGGAACTAATGTAAGTAGTTTTTTTGTGTTTAAGAACAAAACACATTGCATTTTCATTCAATTTATTAAGTGGTAGGAAGCATGTTTTAATACAATTCGGCTTACAGAACTAGCGTCCATTAAATAAGACTAACATTAATGGAGACATTTTAGAGTTACAGTTATACATACACACGTAAAACTTTACAAAATACAGCGAGTCCGCAAAAATGGGAAACTTTTTTTTATCTGTCTGCATACCAATTCATCATTCACCTCAGTGTCGCACAAATCGAATAATTAAAAAAAAAATTTAAATACCCTCCCACGTGACATGTGCAGGAGAAATGAAATGAAAATGAATGAAATGAAATGAAAATGAAAATGCCACAAGTATTACTAAAATAGCCTATGAAACGGTAAGGATTCCAGACAATTTCAGGGACATGTAGTTGTTCGATAAATTGTACAACCACAGGGTCACTCCAGGGCTGAGTGCCGAGTGAATCAAAATAGTACATTCTTTCCCTATTTTTAAAATAGAGTGCAAACCAATGAATCCCCTCAACCGCCACAATGTCCGTATTGACGATAAGACTAAACCAGTCTCTCGTAGTTGGCAATTTCAATGTATCATTCTTCGCAAACACACCGATAAATTTGGTGCTTGTGACTCAGTCACTTTTATCACTCTCTGGAGTGTATTCGCATCCATTTTAAAAGTCTGTGACAACGTTCCGAAAGCGGTCGAGCTCTATTAGAGCATGTGATTCGAGGTATAATAGTACACTAATAGGCGCGTCTATAGGGTCGACGAATTCCGATCTGAGATGTTCCCACTTTGTTGTGGACTTAAGTGTGTATTTACACTAGGAGATAAGTCGGGGGTAATATGAAATGGGTAAAGGTTAAACTGATCGATAAATTCTTTCTGCGTTAATCTCAATCCCAAGCTCGTCACAGCCACAGCAAGGTCGGATTGCTATAAGCTCTCGCGCAGAACGGGAACACAGCGTCTGATGAGTAGTCCGTAACCATAGTCCCGCCCAATGCAACGCCATTTAAAGGCGCTCTTTTTATATTTTCCATTCGTCGAAGCGTGTTCCTGCATTCCAATTAATATCCTTTTAGGTAGAACTCCCAGGGCCACGTTTTCCAGCTGCTTCGAGGCCAACCCGGCAGGCACTGTGTATAGTTTGATCAGTACTCTGTTAATTGGGTATTTTACTGTTCCGTGTATTAAATTTTTTAAAATTTCTAATTGTTTAGCAGATCTTAATTTCACTCGCCGTACGCGCAGCTATGTTTCCATGATGTGAATCACAACGGTCTTTGCGCCCTCTTTTTGATCAGGTCCCAGATTTATGCAGATCTCAGGATTCGTGCGGTTGAGTTTTAACTTCATATCAACCCCATTCATAAGCAGTTTCTCCTGGAACGTGAAGTCTGTATGCAGACGTCCATAGCATTCATATATCTTCTTTTTAGAATTTTTAAATTTATCCTTTATACTACTTTCGTCTTTAGTCTGATAATAGACCTAGGCAGTTAAAAATGGTATCCTTCGCTTCTTTTGAAAAGTTGAGAACATTTTCCAGATAGGCTCGTAGGTGGTGATAACCCGTTCCTGCCGAGATGTATGCAGAGTAATTATCATCGCAGTCCGTTCCATCTGAATGGGCTATACGCAGTTTAGCCTACATATTCATGCAGCTTGGATCAAAAAGTATGGGCCTGAGCTGGGTATCACGAATTCTATTGCGGCACTCGGTCAACTAATTGTGTTTAATGGGTTAATTGTAATAAAGTTACTGTGCTCAATAGAAACCTGTGTAGGGCGCATATCAAAGAGGGACAGTTCCGATTTACAACATTGTGAGCTACACGCATGGATGAAGCGTGCCATGACGAGTCAGAAATAATGCCACTTCTCTCGACAAGTGGTGATCAGCCTATGATTCGTGATAGCAGTGTCTTCTGCTTATATCATTAAAAAAATAATCATCCATAGGCTTCATTCGCTTAGAACAGTTCTTTTTTGATGTCCTTTTACGGTTAGTGCCACGTGTTAGTAACCCCTTCTTCCGGACAGCCCTCTTCTTCTTTCCGCCACCACGCATTTTTCTCTTTGCATCTTTGATGATGTCGTCCCGTGTACGTTTTAAAGGTTTTTCAGAGCTTCTTTAGGCTTAGTTCCACCCATTGTCTTCTACCGCGTTAAAACCTGATTGTAACGCCGTCCTCCCGAGATATTTCCCCACCCCTCTTCAACAATGGGACAGTCGTGCGTAGTATTGTTGAAAAAATGGATCCAAGCCTACTCCCACGCTGATATCTCACCCCTTGATAGACTGTGAAAGGCCTTCGGGTCATTATAATTGGATGCGACGAAAGTGTAGCTGTTAAGCTCCCATCACCGAATGGGAAATTTTTTCCCTCAATCGTTCTTATATTATTAAGATATGGTTAATAGATTAGTCCAACATTCACATAATGGGGCTTGTCATATGTAATGCTCAACTCTTCCCTCTATGGTTGGGAATGGTACAATGCCGCAGGCGCGCCTGGGTGTCCCCCAACAATTGATGCTCACGATATTGCTGTAAATATAGCACATGTCTGGGGATGGATAGCTTTCACCCAATTTCTCCAATTTCAACTGATACATTAAGCTGGACAAGTCATGTTGTGCCTCGTGAAAGGTGTCTCTTTGGAGGGCTGCACCATATCGACCCTCGGCCACAATTGTGACAGCTCTTTGTCTTTAATATTTCTACTAAGCGTTGATTTTACTTCAACGTGGCGTGCAGCGTGTCTATGTTTACGACTTCAAAAGTAAGTCGTTTGTCAGGTACGATTTTCAAGACTCTTGTTTAAACCCGTCACAATGTCCGTGGCTGTGTCATAATTACCGATTTCTAGTGTTACATTTGTACTATAGTACTGTACCCCACCGAACAGGACTGATCGCATTGTGTTGAAAGGTTATGCCTAATTTTTCACATTCAGAACTCTTCTAATTATCAGTAATATGATCTGTTCATTTTCATGAGTTAAAAATTTGGTGACTAACTGGAATTCACAAAAAACAACTTCGTACGAATCATGTTCCATCTCAATGGGCTCAAGGAGTTCTGTTAGAAAGTTGGCCAGGGTGTTGTTAGAATGTACAGAGAAGAAGAGGACGGGAGTGTGACATAGAAGTGGTTAGGCGCCATGTTGCATACTATTTAAGCTTCATTATTGCAACAGCTTTTATATAGGTGTTGAACCTTTCTGGGTACCCTAGCCATTTCACCAGGTACATTTTTCTCTTTCTTGAACCTTTGCTGCCTAAAATGTTTTAAATTTTAAATTTTTTTTTCCTAAATTGAAAGACACTTTCTGCAACTCCTCGCGGTAAAAGCCTCCTGCGATTTCCTCCTCCATTCAAATCTTCAACGTAATACATCATTATCTCGTCTTTAGCTCTCAGAGCACTAAATTTAAAAATCTCACGTGTCCATCCTTGCTGAAATACCTTCGAGAATTTATTTCCCGAACGAGATAGCCTTACGTAATCAATGATTCTGAAACGTGTAGAGTGTGGTGGCGGTGCCCCATCTCTTCTCACATCAGGCTCTGGGCGCGTACCTCTTTCTAAAACTTCATTAGGTGTTGTGTCAATCGTACGGTGGTGTGAACGGTTATATGACGAGACCAATGATCCCAGAATGTTTATATATATCTGTATGTGTTTTTATGGGTAAAATAGCGATGCATGCGTTCCTTTATGGTACGTTGAACTCTTTCAGCTAAAGAGACCTTATGTATAGAAATGCTTGTGTAGTAACTGATATTAAACTCTGTCAGCATGTTCTGAAAAGCACGGCCTATAAATTCTTTTCCCATATCCGTACAAAAATAGCCAGGAACTCTGTTTTCTTTCAACATCAGCGTTTTGGTAGCTTTAGCAACTGTCTCAGGCGATTTATTTTTCAGAGGAATTAGCCAGAGATATCTAGAGAATGCATCTATTATGAATAGGATGTAGCGGTAGCAATCATTATACACTGAATATCTTTGCACGTCTGTTAAATCCGCTTGCCAAATAGAGTCAATCGAAGCCGTTGTTGTCCTGGCCGTTTTAAACCTTTTTCTCTCCGGTTTATGAAGTGTATAAGCATCCTGCTCCCGCAAAAAACTCTCAACATCTTTTTTCCCTACTCTTTCATTGTAAACACCTCTGTACAGTCTATTAACACCGCCATAGAAGGCGGGGTTGGAAATGTCATAATAGCATTTTCTTAATATGTTAGCCCTTTACATATTTTAGAGACACGTGGATAAGGTTGGCCGTTTTGTCTCTTCTTTCTCCTCTTCAGAGATGCTACTGTTGGGGGTAATGGCGTACTCAATTGTCACACATGCGAGACTTGCTTCGTCTTTTAACCTATTCAGATTTCCTATCAATGTTTTGGGGACATTTATTTGTTGTAGTCTTGTTTTAATTAATATGCTTCCATCCTGATGGTGAGGGCCTGTTCCACTTTCTCACCAGATCATGGACAATGTCGACGATATTCAATCCCTGTACCCTTGTTCCTTCAACAATGACCTCGCCTGTATCTGTCCACTGTATGATGGGATCCTCACTCAATAGATTATAAAGACTTAAGCCTTTATTCCTCAATGTATGTGGGAGACTGCTTTACAATACATGCTCGATGTGTTGCGTTCCGTTATTCTTTGGCTGGTCATCTCTAACGTCGGGCCCAGCTCCTATATCGCCATGCTCATCGTTGCTAGCGCTGTGCCTACAAGCCACGGAGAGCTCTATCGGATTCTTATAATCTTCGTACTTGTGAAGAAATATCTGCAGAGCCTCTAGGTACAAGATCCTTTTCTCATCAGGTGACTTTTCACTGTTTAATAGGGCTAACAATTCGCTTTTCATTCTTCTAAGCCTAGTTTTACGGGGTTCTAGAACGTGTCTGGATTCTTTGAACTTTGCAGTGAAGCATACACCTCGTGTGGAATCACTACCACTTTCTTCATTATATTAATCTAGTCAGTAAAGGTCCCAAAACTGAAAACAAGATGGGGAGGAATGATCCCCTCTTTTTACAATAATTCGCTTTTCCTTACCCACAGTTTGACTTTCACGAACTAGCGCACGTATTATGTTCTTGTAACGACGTAGGCGAGCCTTCTGAGGGGGTTTCACTGGCATATTATATTTTATAACATTACGAGAGATTTCACAGTTGCATTTTAAAAAGTCGGAGTCAATATTTTTAACAAACATCTTTGCAATGTCCGGGGTAGTCGATGATAAATTTTTATTAATTCATGTTATTTCTTTAGCCTATTTGTCATTCTGGAATATACACCGTTTCAGGCTCGTTTTGGAATACATTCATTCTTAGAAGCACCCTAAACGTGTTTCGCGGGTGAAGGTTACAAACCAAATATCCGTAACGTTGACTTGTGGCTTCTTTATAAACCTCCAAAATCTCCTTACGCTGATTCTGGAATATTTGATTGGCTAATACCCCAATTTGTGACACATCTTTACGTTGCGCGAATAAGACTAGATATTGTGTATTTAACGACACATCGCGCGTGTATCTATTTTTGAAAAATAGATTCTGATTAATGAAGAATACGCTTATGTTAAGATGGTGGGAGAACACTGTAAATGTCTCGGCAAACGTTTTATCCATTTCCAACATGAGATCGTCAATTACAATGACTGAATGCCCATTTCCCTTTAACAAATTAACCCTTTCATACCCAAATTAAGTCGAAAAGTAGGCGGAATCAGTTGATGCAAAACTCGTCCTTATAACCTTATAAATAAAGTCTAAAATTGCTTCCAAAGTTAACGATGAAAATTTCACACACTGGGCATTAAAGGGTTAACGTCATATACGCCTTTGTGGAACAAAATATCATCTTGGTACACGTTGAACACTGATTGATACGTCGAATATCACCATATTACTTTATGCACAAATTTTGAGAACATCTCCCCCTTATCTTTAATGATTTTAAGCATAAACACAGTTTTACCACATCCTGTAGGGCCAGATATAATACATGTGGATGGGCTTGTGAACATGAATTTTTCTACCGATTCCATCTCTAACACGTCACACCCCTAAGTGGGTCATTTACAAAATATAACAATATTTAAGTGCTGCTCTTTATATCCTTGTTTTTCTTCTTCCAGAGAACCGTGAATGACGACGATATACAGCCCCCCCATCATCGATATTACAGATGACCCCGATGACCCTGTAGCTACAGACTCCATCCCCGCTGACGAGCCCTCACCATCGATACCTGTAGCATTCGACAATTCAAAGCGGAAGCATGATGAAGAACCCTCCACGTCAGGTATAAAGCGTGCCAGGATTGCGCCGGTTGTTAGCCAACTAGTAATAGAGCCCCAACCATCTACGTCTTACGACACAACCCCCACAATAGTACCTTCCTCAAATATACCCCATTATTCCTGTTCAATTCCGGGTACTTCCTCCACACTAGCAGCAGCAGCAGCTTCTCTTGCTGTGGAGGAAGGTATAACATTCGAGTTGGTGCGCACCGCTACCCCCACTCCTGCCCTGACTAGAAATCGGTACGTGGTCAGGGTTGACCCTGGATCCCTGTATACCAACGGTGTTGGACTGCGACGCGTAGTTGAACGTATTGTTGAGTTTGACCTTCAGAACCGCGAAGAACGTGAAGTCCGGACGAGGTTGTCCTTTAGGTTCGGTTCAGATGACGGGGATGTAGATGATTTTTGGGTAGTAATACTGTTCAGACGCTTGGCAGCTGTAGACAGAATATATCTTGGGCCGTATAATGCAGGCCTCTCAAAGTAGTACAGCCTTCAATATGGACAACTTCACGGTAGATATTGACAGAGTATTCCGGGTTGCGGGTCATAGTGCCACACATTATACTCTTAATTTCAATTCTCCAGTTATTTACAGAAAGCATTTAAACGTCGATCAGGGTTGCGGCTTTATAGCAATCGTCTTAGCTCATATGTTCACTGTGCTAAATACAGTCGCGTATAATATCTGGCTGCCTACGGTTGTGCAGCGTGCCCGTAAACTGGCTTCAGATTGTAAGCTTGAGTTTGAGTGTAATATGGGTCCTGAAGAGCTAAGAAGGGTAGAACAGGAAATGTATGTTCGTATAGTTGTATAACCGTGTACTACGATACAGAAACATACACGAATGCTGAAACCAAAGAGGTTATTCTACATTTACGCGAAAGTCAGACTATCTGTGATGAGTGCATGGATGTCGAGTGTGATGAGTGCCACAAATGTGGTAAATGGACAAACGTTTTTAAAACGATTGCACACGACAGCTCTGTGAAACTCTTTGTATCCTATATTGTCAAATTAGCGGACAAGTTAAAAAAAATGACTGTGTATATTCTTGCTCATAACGGAGCAAAATTTGACACACAGTTCCTTTATAAGGAGTTGCTTGAACACGAGTCATCGGAGATATTTACAGGTGTCCCCTTGAAAAGAGGCAACAAACTTATACAAATGCAGATAAGAGGTAATGTTCAGTTTAAAGACACTCTGCTGTTCACACCTTGTAAATTAGCCAAGCTACTCAAGGTCATGGGCGTAGAAGCTGAAGTTTCAAAAGGGTATTTCCCTTACACTTTCCTCACTAACGAAACTTTAAATTACGTAGGACTGCCTCCCCCCAAACATTACTTTAACTACACCAAAATGAGTGATAGTGAGCGTGAAGATTTTGACCGCTATTACAACAATTTTAATGAAACTAGTCCATACAATATAGCTGATGAATGTGAACGTTATTGCGTGAATAATGTGCGTGTGCTTAGAGTATGTTTCCAGGCCTTTCGAAGGATGTACATAGCCCGTTTCAAATGCGATCCGCTGCAAGTCGCAACCACAATTGCCTCATTATGTTTTACAGTGTTCAAGAATAACTTCGTGCCTAAAGACACCTTAGCCGTCATTCACAGAAATAAACCTCGCAGTTATGGGCACAAGGCTATTTACTGACTCATACACCTACAGCAACAGACCGGGGTATACATGAAACACGCCCACAACACTGGGGAAGTACCCATTAAGGTCAATGGTCGTGTTTTTTGGGTTGATGGTCTAAGTGAGGATCCAACCACTGGTGAGAAGACTGTGTACTCCTTTGACGGCTACTGGTGGCATGGATGCCCACGCCATGAGTGTGCCTTCAAAGGGGACCTCCATGGAAGATCCCCTGCCGACAGCCTCGCATGGACCCGTAACCGCGATCAACTTATAGGCTCCCAGTTCACTCACAATATCGTGTGGGAGCATGAGTATGATGCACGGATGGAAACAGATGGCTAGTACCCTGAAGAAATAAGGACCATCAAACGTTCAATGGTGTTGGAACCCCTCAATTGCGGCGATAGCTTGTTTGGAGTGCGTACAAACCCATTCAAGCTATACTTTCCGCTACGGAGGAGATGAAACTCCATTACTACGACTTCTGTTCTTTATATCTCTACGTGATGAAGAACAATCCGTACCCCGTAGGTGCGCCTGAAAAACTAGTGGGCCCCCGCCATGCCAACCATCGAGGATTTCTCAGCTAACTTGAGTGAACGCTACTTTGGACTCTCTTTCGTAGACGTGCTCCCCCCTTGCGATTTATGGATGCCGATCTTACCCGTCGTTGTAGATCACAAGCTCATGTTTCCCCTGTGCGTGAAGTGCGCAGACGAGAACAATGTGGATTGTAATCATACAACCAACCAGCGTAAGATCAGAGATGTATATACAAGTCCTGAGCTGGACCTAGCCTTTCGCCATGGCTACAGAATATTGAAGATACATGAGGTGTGGAGGTTTCAAAAGCTACCCAACCTTTTCACATAATATATAAACGCTTTTTTGAAGGATAAGGTAGAAGCATCGGGGTATCCGCGAGGAGTTGATACCGAAGATGAAAAATCGGCTTATATTCAACGTTACCGTGCCCGGGAAGGTATACAGCTTGACCGTTCCCAAATTGTTAAGAATCCTGGCAAGCGCTTTAGTGCAAAGTTGTCTTTAAAAAGTCTTTGAGGAAAATTTGTACAGAATACTGGCAAAGGGAACGTTCATCCAGCAGAGTTATAGTGAAGTCTGGGATTATGCCAACGGTCCCGATAAAGAGGTTATGGAGATCGTGAATGTAGATAATACTTACATACATACCTGTAACAAACATACCTGTAACCAGCTTCACAACGGCCTTCGCCCGCATCAAGCTTTGAGGACTACTGCACTCTCTTGGGCGGAGGGTGCTGTACGCTGACACCGATAGCTTAATATTCACAGAGAGGGAGGGTGAATACATGCCGTCTATTGGGTAATTCCTCGGAGAGTTAACTGACGAGATCAAGGATAAGTATGGTGATGGTGCATACGCTGACTCATTTGTATCAACAGGGCCAAAAACTTATGGGGTACGGGTGAGGGTGGGGGAGGGTATGAAATATATCGTGAAGGCTAAGGGTATCACCCTTAACCATGCGAACCGACGAGTCGTTAACTTTGACTCGTTGAAGGCTCAAGTGTGCTTGGAATATGAGGGCGACCAGCCACCCCAACTGACTGTGGGGACCCACAATTTTCGGGCGCAGAAACTGGGGTGTGTGAACGAACTTAGGGGTACGAAGGTATGCCGTAACACCTATAGGAAACGTTACCAGGTTCCTGGTACCTATGATACCGTACCCTTTCGATACCTTATTCCTTGATTGTTTATATATGTATATATTTTTTTTAACGATATGTTTATTTATTACGTATATTTGTTTCAATTAGCGTTTCATTTTCTCCTTTGTGTGCGTGCGTGTGTATAATCCTAAGCTCTGACCACTGTGAGCTCGGTCATGTGACATCTGCTACTACCTGGGCATATCTCTATCCTGGCGTGCTCAGTTGACCTCTGCAAACCCTGGAGCTCAGACGTGTATTTTCTCACGTAGACGAAAAAATAGTGATGGCTACTTTTGATATTGCATGTTCGACGTTTATGAAGTGGTATTCGGCAAAGTCGGAAAAAGTGAATAGTGAAAGACGACCTACCCCCACCCTCCTTTGAGACTTTTAAGGCTACATTGGATCGCGCGAAGGAACAAGATGTTCAAATACTCTACGGATATTCTGGCCAGAGTATTGCCGGATTTCGCGGCACAATCGACATAATGGACTACGTCGTAGGGCTAAACTGTATAAAAGCGTGCATATATCATGAGGTGAAAGAAACAAAGCGTGCATGAAAGAAGCAACGGATATGGATAATGAGTCTTGTTGATGAGTGGTGTGACAGGTGGTATTATATCATGCTGCATCATACCGAGTACGCGTTCCCTGCGTCTGAGAATGTAAACCTTGTCAACATGGACAAGCTAAAGTACTTTTACCACTACATCCATATATATCATGACGAGGTTCGCAGTGAGGTTGTGGCTAAAGGCCTGTGTGAGTTTTTGATAGGGTTTAGAGACGAGTATCGATTGCTAAACAAAAAGGATAAATACGGTCACATGTTTCTCTCAAATAGTGCACCGGATTGTTAATGTGTGGAGAACGTCTAATGCGCATAAAACATTAAAACTGAAATTATCGCATGTGTCGGAAAATTGCCCGGTATAATGGTTACATGCACTCGTGTGATTCATGCTAGAACAAATTCAACAGCTTATGGTGTGACTCGCTCCCCCGTCGAGCCGATCCGCCCACCCGTGTCTCATAGTTATCTCAGAGCTGAAACCAACTGGACGTGCACTCCCCGAATACGATGGAAATTCCTTTGAGAAGCATTCTCAATGCCGTGACGAAGTCATTGCGCGTGTTCAGGCGTGAAACCGGCACCATTAATTATGTACTTGAAACGACTTGTAGACAAGCATCTCTAGTAAACGTAATGTTATTTATTTAAGTGTTGAGGCGATGAAGAAAGTCTTCGTGATAGTTGAGAAGTGGGGTGAGGAACGTTATAAAATACCTGCAGGTGGAGTTACAAGAAGAGAACAGATTAGTGATGCCCCCTCATATGTCATTGTTTTTACGTTGTGTATAAATAAAGATCAACCATGCATTGACGTACGACTGATGTGGAAGAATGCATCTGATAATAACGTTCTTGTCCCCACGCGAAACCGATTCATCCTTCACAGAATGTTTGAAATCATCGGGTTCCGCAAGCTGAAGCCTATATTAGACGCGCGTGTTACTGATATGATTTATTTTGACATGGTTCTTGAATACGCTTACACCGCTCTGCTTGACGGGTTTATCGAATGTAGGAATGAACAAGGCGAGAATAGTCTAGAGCTGGATGCTTATTTGAAAGGTTTAGACTCTTCGAAATATCATGAACTTTGATACAAAGGACTTGAGCGGTACAGGGCAGAGCTCGCTTACACTGTTCACCCTGAAGAATTGTACCTCTATATAATGAGCAGCTGTCGTTACGACTTGGAAGATTATTTCAATTGCCGCTATGCAGTGTGAAGAAGAGTTCACGATTGAAACGCAAGGGTCGGTAAGAAAAAACCCTCGATTGGAAAGGAGTGTTTATAAACTTGTATTTAATAATGATGTGGAGGCTAACGATACCCTCTTTGTGCGTGCTTTTGATTGTATTCTATCCGTGTTTAAAGATAACTTGCCAACCGAATGTAAAGTGGGCACAAAAATAGTATTGAACGATATGAAGGCCATTTACATCGAGTATAGGCGCCCGCACACCTTGAGCGGTGAAATAATGTTAAATCGTATTTACTGAGTAGTGCAAAGCAATAATGATGTGACTGTAGACTCTATTACGTTCGAGTTTAATGTTTTAGTTAAGCGCAGTAGAACGAATGTATTTTGTGTATATTTATTTCAATATATTTAATTATTTAATATAATTGTATATATATATATATATATAATATATATATATATATATATAATATATATATATATTTCATGTACTAATATGTTGATGATTATACTCCATCGTTTTGTGTATTATTATTTTTTTATTTTCAATATATTTAATATTATTTTTTACAGCATATTTAATTATTTAATATATTATATATATATGTATTTCTCCTGTACTGTTATATTGATGGTTATACTCCATCGTTTTGTATTACATTATTTTTATTTTTTGATCATATATATATTCCTACGTTCGTATTTCTTATGCTATTATTATTTTTTATTTTATTTTTTTCATCATATATATTCCATTGTTTGTATAGGATTATATATTTATTTTCTATATAGTATTTCGTGAAATTGACTCCAATAATTCGTCTAAATAAACAGAATGATGTAATGGTGTTTTATTTAATTATTTTCGTTGTGTATATATAAACGATATTATTATTTAATTATATGTATACCAAATGGCTGGTTAGGCCTTCTAAACCGACTGAGCCAATTGTCAAGAATATCTGAATAGCGCAATCTGGCAACTGAAAAGTTAATTAATATATACACTTGCCTTTTAGGTCTTCTACATCAACTGGCGGGTTAAGCCAACTGTCGGATAATGCCAATTGGCGGAAAACCAACTGTCAAGAATATATGCTTTAATTAAATAAATAGGGCAATCTGGCAACTCAACCCTAATAATGTATACCTGAACACGCTATTTACGCCTTCTAAGTCAGATTAAGCCTTCTCAGACAACTAGCTGGTTAGGACATTCTAAGACAGCTGGCGCTCGGATGAACTCTCATTATGCATCTGGCAGGAGCTAGGCGAACACCCCTCTCTCCTTCTTAGGTTAAGGCTTAGGTCAGGTTTCCCTTTGAGGGGGTGAGGCCGTCCCAACTTCTCCCCGAAAGAGGTTAGGGAACTCCCCCAGCAAGCGGGAGGAGTTCCCCTTCATTGCAGCTTGAGGGATAACCCCTCCATTTGTTGCATAATCTCGTGCAACATTCCCCATCCCCCTTTGCAACATTGATCAACATTTGCAATTGCATTGCACGCTAACCTTTTGCGATCATACTACTATCCTTGAACATTATCTAGAGCGTGGAACTAACAAGTGCATCGTATTCTGACATGCTTCGGAATGAGTTAAAACAAGCAATTCGCACAAAACGGAGAGGGAGATTGTCGGAAGGTGTTATTCTGTTACACTACAATGCGCGCCCTCATACCGCTGCACAGACTAGAAAATGCCTTCAAGAACTTAAATTTGAAGTTCTTGACCATCCAGCCTACAGTCCAGACCTGGCACCTTCGGATTTTTACTTGTTTGGGCCACTAAAAGACGCTTTGAGAGGTCAGCGATTCCAAGACGATGATGATCTGAAGGAGGCGGTGCACGACTGGCTACGCACTTAGCCAAAAACATTCTTTTGTGATGACATTAGGAAGTTTGAAAATCGCGGGACTAAGTGTATTGAGAAGTGGTGTTTATAATCTATTAGATGTGAAAATAAAAAGTGCGAATACTTATTGAATTACCCTCGTATATATACTCTCTCTCTCTCTCTCTCTCTCTCTCTCTCTCTCTCTCTCTCTCTCTCTCTCTATATATATATATATATATATATATATATATATATATATATATATATATAACTTATATATATATATATATGTAAGTTACACACAGACCGTGCATGGAACAAGGAACTCTTCTGAGAAAATTAGTTCCATTATAGTCCCAATAAGTACAGTAATGGTAAATGACATGCACAGTAGTATTTTCTTTTTCTTGATGTTAGCCCGACGTGTACAACGGGTCATTCGCAAATGTCCTCGTTCAGAGTGACCCGTTGCCCACGTTGGGCTAACATCATGAAAAAGAAAAACTATAGTGTTTGTTATTTACCATTACTTATTCAGACTGTAGTGCATTTAATTTTCCCATAAGAGTTCCTTATTGCATGCTGTGTAACATAAAAGTTTCTCAGGGACCATTCTGAGCTGCATCATATATATATATATATATATATATATATATATTTATATATATATATATATATATATATATATATATGTATATATATATATATATATATATATATACATATATATGTATATTACCTTGTGTGTTTACCAAATAAATCTATTATGGACTGATCAGTAATCAGACCTCTCTACCTGCCTTTCAACAGTGCCAGTATGTTGTACGCTGGGTTGTAATTATGCAATATTGTATCATTACAATTTCGCACTTAGATCTCCTTTGGAGAAGTGTAATGTTACAAAGGTGCAAATGGGATCGTCCATGGATATGAGCTTGCAACTGCATGGAAAAATTGCAATGTTCTCTAACCCTACTGTAACACTCCCTTTTTTATATTTCCAGTGTACAGTATGTTAATTTTTTATTTAGTTTGCTGCAGTGGATATATCATATTCACCTAAAATCCTGAGAAACATGTACTATTTAAAACAGATTAAGCTGATGGTGCATCCAACGTAATTTTCAGTGATGTATCCTAAAACCATAAAATTTCATTATTTGTATCAAAACGGAAGTACAATTTGAGCTTTATGAAAATTAAAGGGGTCTGTAAATGCAGTCTTTCGAGGTTACATCGTTGTTGACAGAGTTTGACACGTTTCCCGTTTAACCATTTAAAAGCCACATTGAACAGAATCGTCTGGCTTTAGTTGGAATAAAAAAGTGAAATGAGAGTGTGGTCGTTAAAAGTTAATTTCTACTTTCTTTCTTTCAGGCTCTTGGGAGTGAACAGCGCTGCATTTCAGAGCAGAGCCGAACTGGAGCCTTGGATGTACAGAGACACGTGTTATAATCTCACATTTTTAGTAGCTCGACAGAGGCAATTGTGTTCTCTCTCCAAAAATGTTTTGAAGGTATCTTACAATTCGGATAAAATAATGAGGTTAGATAAACCTCAAATTAGAAAAGGGACGGTGACTTTGAGAGGTTATTAAAACTTTAATTAATGTAAATATCGCTGCACTAATATGTCAGAATAAATAAATAGAAAAATATTTCGATTTAGTGAATGAAATGCAATTTCATTCACTAAAAAATTATCTTCAATTAAATTAATGATAAACAATACAAAATCAGCAATTCAAACAACTACGCATATTTTTGAAGTTCAGATTTGGATATAATTTTTTGCAGTAAATGAACGATACTTTTGTCAATAATACAATAACTTTCCATCCCGTGTCCTTTAAATAAATGACTTTGTCCAATGTATCATTCATTTTCATAAGACTGTGAGTGAAGGAGCTCGGCTGGGAATTTCTGAATGTCAGCACCAATTTCGGATGCATCGATGGAACTGTTCGACATTTAAAGATTCTAATCAAGTCTTCGGATCACTTTTAAATATCAGTTAGTACTTGGGATTTGTAAATTTGATATATCAAAATTTTTTATACAGTAACTGCTTAACTCCTATAGTGAAGTAACGTGTTAGGATTTAAAGTACTATATTTGCATGATACTCATCATAAACTAGAGCCAGAATCCTTTGTGCAACTACAAATATTATAAATAAAATAACTGAAGATTCTGAGGAACTCACGATCCTGATTTTCAGACAGTCGAGAAAAAGCGTATGTCTACGCGATCAGCGCAGCCGGAGTGGCGTACACGGTAACGAGGGCATGTAGCAGTGGAGAGTTGGTTGAATGCGGTTGTGACGACCGAGTACGTCACAGACCCACAAGGGGGAGGTTAGACTGAACATTTACGACTTTAGGCTTTACGTTTTAACGAGACATAAACCAATTGCAATATTTATAAATTTAATGTGTGTGTATATATATATATATTTATGTTAAACACAGACCGTGCATGGAACAAGGAACTCTTCTGGGAAAATTAAATCCACTATAGTCCGAATAAGTAATGGTAAATGACAAATACCATAGTTTTTCTTTTCATGATGTTAGCCCGACGTGGGCAACGGGTCTCTCGCAAAGAGATCCCATAAATATAGCTTCCCTCACCAGCTATCTGCAAAGCAGACAGGATCCAGCTTTGGATCCTGTCTGCTTTGCAGATAGCTGGTGAGGGAAGCTATATTTATGGGATCTCTTTGCGAGAGACCCGTTGCCCACGTCGGGCTAACATCATGAAAAAGAAAAACTATGGTATTTGTCATTTACCATTACTTATTCGGACTATAGTGGATTTAATTTTCCCAGAAGAGTTCCTTGTTCCATGCACGGTCTGTGTTTAACATATAATTTTCTCAGGGAACCATTCTGAGTTTGTGTGTATATATATATACAGGGCGTCCCAAAAAAATGTATACACACTTTAAATAATTATAAAGGCAGTGTTTATTAAAATACATTTCATTTTCAAAATGTAATAGAATCTACAGACATTATTTAATTGTTTTGTCAACGCCTGTTTTCAAACTGACGTCCGTTCTGGTCCAGGCACTGCTGATAACGCGAAGCAATGGAATCGCAAACATCACGAAACATTTCGTTTGGTATTTGTGTGCATTCTCGTTCAATGGCTGCTCTCAATTCAGCGACTGTTGCAGGTTTTATAGCGTAGACTTTGTCTTTTAAGTATCCCCATAAAAAAAAGTCTAGTGGTGTGAGGTCTGGTGAACGCGGAGGGTATTCTACGAAACCCCTTCGTCCAATCCACATCCACATCGTGCCAAGTACCACTCGCAATACTCCACTCTTCGGTCCGGATCATCTTCATTAATAGCATGGACTAATCTTGGAATGTAACTTTTCCATTGACAGCGCTTCAAAATGCGTTGGACAGACGATTCTGAAATTCCTACCTCACGACTCGCTTGCCGCACAGATTTTCTTGGACTTTGGTGATACGTTTCCAGTACTCTTTCTTGCTTTGTGGGGCTTGTCGATGTCCGTGGTCTTCCGGAACGCTTCTTGTGGACATTCTGAACAGTTCCATCGGCTTCAAACTTATCTCTAATTCGAGTGATGGTAAGTCGCGTTGGTGGATCTGTTTGAAACTCCCTCCTAAACTGTCTTTGCACTTCAACTGCGTTTTCACACTTCCAGTAGCATTTTAGAATGAATTTCCTTTGTTCAAAGCTTAGTCTGACTGCCATTATTAATTCTAATGGGTTTAACTTGGAAAGAAAGAAACATCAATTGAGCTATCAGCTGTTAAAGTGTGTATACATTTTTTTGGGACGCCCTGTATATATATATATATATATATGATATATACAGTGTGTATATATTAATGATGCAGCTAGACCGGCCCAAACCGTTTCAGACCAGTTCAGACCGGTCCAAACCACTATTTTAAAAAGCCTTCAAGTACATATTGTGTTTTTGTCAAACCACCTGTAATATAAGATAACTAACACCCCAATAGGAAGTTTACGGTATAGTTTGTGACTTAACTTTGAAATAAGCAGATTTAGATTCTGGACGTCCGAGAATCTCAGGTTGTATCGTAATATATATATATATATATATTATATATATATATATATATATATATATATATATATATATATATATATGAATAAAACCACGAAGGAAAGGAAACACAGAATGGTGCTCAAGCGCTTTCGTCTAATGACATCCTCAGTGTTCCTGAGGATGTCATTAGACGAAAGCGCTTGAGCACCATTCTGTGTTTCCTTTCCTTCGTGGTTTTATTCATCATAAATATTTTTCACGTGTTACTTTCGTGAAATAATTTTCATATATATATATAATATATATGTTATAATGTTTCAAACCAACAAAGACCCTAGGATCCACTCAAGGCTGGTCTACCTAACTGTGATTGTAGTTGTGTATTGCGCATGTCCTCCCTGGTGGCGGAGGGGACCTACAGTTTTACATGGGTTCCGAACCACAAAAACCTTAATTTTACTCCCTTAAACTATACCCAATCTATGACATATGCGTCTAATCGATTTTTAAACATGTTTATAGATATGCTACTAATTATTTCTACCGGCAAATTATTCCAGCTATTTACTATTCTATGCATAAAGTTTTTGGCAACTGCTGTCTCGAACCTTTTACTTGTCAACTATTTCTAGTCCTATTATATTGTGATATTTCGTAAAAGCGATCTTTATTTAAGTTATCGAACCCATTCATAATTTTGAAAACCTGGATCTTAGATCACCCCTCAGTCTCCTAATCTCAAGAGTAGTTAGTTTTAACTCCTTAAGCTTATCCTTGTACGACTTCAACCTAAGCGACGGAATCATCTTAGTTGCTCGTCTTTGAACTTTTTCGATTTTATCTACATCTTTGCGCATAAGCGGATTTCAAAATTGGATCGCGTACTCCAAATGGGGTCTAACTAATGATTTATAAAGAGGAACAATAATATCATGCGATTTGTACTCAAAATTCCTAGCTGCTGTACTTTGTTTCGCCACTTTTAAATCACCAATGACGATAACTCCTAAATCTTTTTCCTGTTCTCCGCTTGCCAACTCCTTCCCTCACATACTATACGCAAAATTGCCATTACGCGAACCTATATGTAAAATTTTGCACTTATCGACGTTAAATCTCATTTACCATTTGACTGACCAATCAACGATTTTGTTCAGATCTTCCTGGATTTTGCATCTATATTTATCATTAATTGCCCTACCACCCAACTTCGTGTCATCCGCAAACTTTGAAACTACTGGCTAGGCCGACATCTAAATCGTTAATATGTATATGGAAAAGCAAGGAACGCCGCTCGCTACATTAGCCCAAGACGACTCCCCTCCATCAACGACCACCTTCTGTTTCCTACCTCGCAACCACCCTTCTATCCAATTTATTACTCCACCCCTGATTCCATGAGCCTTAGTTTTTTCAATGAGTCTTTTGTGCGGTACGGTGTCAAACGCTTTTTGAAAATCTAAATACACTACATCTACCGCCCGATGACTATCGTAAACTTCAACCACGCTTTGAAAAAATTCTAAAAGATTAGTTAAGCAAGAATTTGTTTCGCCTAAAACCGTGCTGCTTATTTCTAATCAAGTTATGCAATTCCAAGTGTTTGACTGTACGATCCCTAATTAATGATTCCAGTAGCTTACCTGCAACAGACGTTAAATTGATTGGCCTATAATTTCCCGCCGCACCTTTGTCGCCTTTCTTAAAAATAGGAGTTACATTTTCTAACTTGAAATTATCTGGTACGCACCCCTCAGAAATAGACGCATTAAAAATCTTTGTTAGCGGCATAACAATTGTTTATTTTAATTCTTTTAGTTGTATGGGATATATGGAATCCGGCCCCGGTGATTTACGCTTTTTCATTTTATCAATATAGCGCATTACCTCCCATTCACTAACCACAATATTATCTAAAGTATTACCATTATCAAAAGGTATTATGTCTATGACCGTAGGGATATTCGTTACATCTTCTATTGTAAATACTGACGTAAAAAATTCGTTTAGCAGGGTAGCCGTTTGCTTGTTTTCAGGAACTAGCTCTCCGTCAGGATTTTTCAACGGCCCCAAGACACTCTTTACTGGATTCCTATTATTGACGTATTGAAAGAATCGCTTGGGGTTTTCTTTGCCGTCACGAGCTATGGAGATTTCAAAATCACCCTTGGACTTTTTTATTACGCTTTTCGCTTTACTCTTTAGAGATATGTAGTTGTTTCCTAACCACAAATTGTCTTTATCGCACTTATGTAGCCTATAAGCCCTATCTCTACTCTTTATAATATCCCCTACTTTATAATATCCCCTACTTTATAATATCCCCTAATATCCCAACCTCGGAGTTTCCCCAACATTTTGAATAAGAAAGCTACCTTCGAGAAAATTAACTAAACGATTACCTTCCGCGTCTCCCTGCATTGTATCGTAATCCACGTTGGGGCAATTAAAGTCACCCATAACTAAGGCCTGCTCACTACCTATTATTCTCTTAAGTTCACGATGTAACGCTTCATCCGTATCAGCTGTTTGATTTGGGGGGCCTATATATAACGGCAATAACAAGTTTGAAATCCTTCAATTTAAGTTCTGCTATAGTCGAATCTATCGGTTCTGGAATTATGTGCTCTACTTCTATAACGTTCGCAATATTATCTTTGTTTTTAACAAAAAGTCTATAACCTCTAATTTGATACTCCCCTACAAAGTCACGTGTTTCAGTGCTAAACCACGATTCATTTATCGCAATTAAATCAGTCTTTACAAGCAATTAAAGAAAAAATTCGTTTATTTTATTTCGTAGGCTATGAGCATTCAAGGATAGAACCTTCAAATTGTTTGTAACCACGATACCTTCGCGCGCGCAAGGGAATTCTAAGGAAATTATGCCGGGACCGTTCGAGTTACGGCAGCCTGAAAAGAAGAGACAGTATTATAATATAGTCTTCCTAAACGCGCAGTTCCAACGTCATTAAGATGAAGCCCATCTCCGAGGAACAAGTCCCTCCTGCCGTAGAAACTGCTCCAAAAATTCGCAAAATGCACTCCTTCCTGTTGACAAGGTGACTTTAGGCTATTGTTAATATAGGTCGCCTTGCTATAGAACTCGTTACGTTGGATAATTCGAGGAAGTATACCAGTTAAAATAATCTTATTAGTTTTTCCCTTTAGTCGCTTTAGTAAGTCCCTGTACTTAGCCAGCAGCTCTCCCGATCTAGAATTTAGAACGTTATTAGTACCGACGTGAATAACATACGTTGTGTCCTCAGAGGTTCCGTCTGTAAAAAAATCAACACTGTTAGTTATATCCTCCACCCGTGCACTAGGGTAGCAGTAACGGCACCTACGACGGGAGTTTCTCCCGCAGAATTCCTCCAGCTGCCCTCGAACAATGGAATCACCAACGAGTCGTATTTCAGGTTCATCTACGTCTTCGAAGCCTAAAACAGAAAACTTATTGTTCGTTAATACCGGTAGACTGAAGAATAACTCCTTTCAGAAGGCCCAAGTGATTCTAACGTTGCGGTCAGGAGTACCACCCTTTCTTCAAGCCTCACTCTGGCCTCCTTCTCACGCTCTAGCTCGTTCCTCAGCAATTCCATGTTTGAGTATCACCTCCAAACTAACTGATCATTATTATTAGCCAAAATAAACGCGTAAGCGGCAAACTTTCCTTCACAGCGACTGCAAGTACTGGACGCGGGTGCCATGCTATTAACTAATTAAAAAACGAACGTTTGGAAATTAGTATCGAGTTAATAATAGTAATCTAATAACGACGTATGTCTCCTAGAATAAGTAAGGAGCAATTAATAAATAAAACTTAGGTCTACCACGTGCTTATTGTGACGTCACCTGCGCAAGCCCGCAAACATATTTTTGAAACGCAGAAACAGGTTCCTGAAACCCAAATTTATACTAACCGAATATATACTTAATTAAGCTACCGACGAAGGTTCTGGAAAAGAAAAAGTATTAATAAAGGTGGATTAAAAAAAAGAAGAAAAACTTATCTGTCACACAATTCGGCCGACTTTTTTCCTTTTTTCCATTTTTTCCCACAGACGGTGACCACACCCTACCTGATGATCCTCAGCAAGGCAAAATCAACTTTATTAGACCACGTTTGGTAATAGATTGGAATTTTACCCTCTCGAAGAAAAACAAACAAGGCAAGGCACGTCCAGTCGCCTTGGTTTAATCAAATAATATAGTAATAAATAAAGTCAATAAATAAAATATATTCGTTCATGAATAATTAATAACAGGAGGTAATTTAGTTAAGAAAGCACCAAACATTTATTTTTTTTAAAGACACTTCGAATAAAGCCACTTATTCAATTGGTAACACTGGACATTCGATAGAACACGTTTTGCAAATTTCTAAAACAAAAATTATATATACTGTATATATATAATTAGGCCCGTGTCCAGGGGGGTTCGGGGGTTGAAATCCCCCTGCTCAGGGCTGGTATACTCGACACCTTTCCTTATTCCTTATCCAATATTCCGCTAGTTACCGATATAACAATAACTGTGTTAAAGTGTAAATAGTGTATTAATTCAATTTGTGTTCAGGATTGCTGACACATCCTCGACCCCCACCCCCTTCGGAAAATCCTGGACACTCACCTGTGTGTATATATATACTGTACATGTACACACCTTGGTTGACTCCCTTACAACCAACCTATTTGCTTTTTGAGTCGAGAGTCTCTCTTGTCTGGCACTGGAACACTGCACATTCTACCTTTCATATTTTCCACTTTGTTTGGGTGGTTACTGGGTTCACCTTGAGGTTAGATAACAGTTTTTCCAATATTTTTCACGTGTAAATTATGGTTATCTCTCTTCCTCGTTCCAGTGGATAGAGATTTAATTTACGATGTCTTTCCCAGTAACTTACTTTGTGTTAAATTGTGTGGATTCGAACGACGGTTCAGGATCAACCTGCGGTCGACCCCTCTGGAGCATTCCGCCTCATTTGCGGGATTTGATGAAGGAGAGAATTGCTGCCTGATCTCCTCCTGCCCTCGTAGCCAGCCACGCATGGCTGCTCAGGGACTTTGCACAAAAATCTGTCCAGCTGGTTCTTGAAGTTATTCAGGTCGGTGTGCTGGAGATTCCTTACTTCTCTCGATAGGGCATTGAAAAGCTTTTGGCCTTGTATTCTGAGGGTATTTTCCATCCTCGTTTTCATGGCCCCCTGTCCCACAGCAACTAGGACTGTACAAAATCTGTCTCTTCTCTCATTGTAGTTTGTTTCTATTTCATTTCTAAGGTTAGGAACAAAGCAAAGCCCTCAAGTATTTTCCATATGTATATTATTGTATACCGCTCGCGCCTTCTTTCGAGAGATCAGAGTTTCAGGGATTGTAGTCGAGACCAGTAGTCTTCACCTTCCGTTTTTTCTATCTTAGACGTAAAAGTCCTTTGTATAGCTTCAATATTCGCAATGTCTCGTTTTCTGTATGGGCTTGTGAGTACTGAGCAATACTCAATTATTGGTAGGACTAGGCTCTTCCATAATTTGAGCATGATGTTTGCTTTCCTGCTGCAGAAGCTCCTCCAGATGATTCCCATTATTTTTTTAGCCGTTGTAATTTTGATGTTGTAATGCTCTCTGAATTCTGTATTCGACGACATTATTACTCGCATATCCCTGACTTGTAGACTTGGTGTTATCTGTTTGTCTTGCAGAGTTTTGTATCTTTTATTCTGCAGCTCCTTCTTATTATCATATCTTAGAAGTTTGAATTTTTCTTCGTTGAACATCATATTGTTGTCTTCAGCACACTGGAATAATGTTTCAATGTCGTTTTGTAATTTTCTTACGTCACCTTCGTTCATATTTCCTTACATATCTTTGTGTCATCTGCAAAACATAATACAATACTGTTCTTGATATCTGGATCAGTATCTGCAATCATTATTATGAACAGCAAGGGAGCTAATATTGTCCCTTGTGGGACAAAGCTCACGACTTCCGAGATTTCCGATTTAACTCCGTTTACCACCACTCTGTGTTCTTTGCGTCAAGAAATTAAATATCCACCTTCCTAGCTTTCCAGTAATTCCTGTATTCTTAAGTTTGTGTGCTATTATTCCATGGTCACATTTATCGAAGGCTTGTTGGTCTTTGCATCCATCAATTTTGACTGTGAAATTTCATTGAATTTCTAGTTTATTAATTTCTTTCTTTTTATATGGGGACGTCAAAACTGATTCAGTGTTAAATTTCATGTTGTTGTCTTCTGACCATTTGTATATTCTGTTTGTGTCCCTCTGTAGGGACCTCCACCTCTTCTACATTACTGAGTTTTCTACTGCCTTTTGTATCGTCTGGAAAGGATGTTACTGAGTAGTATGGGTACATTTGGTTAGAGAGGAGAAAAGAGAGGAAACGGGGTGAGAGGAAAAGAGAGGGAGAAAGGAAAATTTTAATCTCCCAATGGAGTATGGGTTGATAAGGCCGATAAGCGTGATAAGATAAGAGTTTTGGGGAGTGCCTCCCTCAAAATCCAATATTGCTCTGAATATAGAGGTAGCATAACCTCAGTTTTTACGCTATCCCGAGAGTAACCTAACCTAAACTTGAAAACTAAATTTCTTGTGTGTATATATATATATATATATATATATGTGTGTGTGTGTGTGTGTGTGTGTGTGTAACGTCATATTATGAACTTTAGCGGCCTCCATCCACTCCTGTTTCTTTAGCATAACAGTGATATTACGAAATCGGAAGTCGAACCACCGACCTCAATCTTTATACAGGGTGGGCAAAAAAAACTGATGAAGATTTGCAAGCTGTTTTTGCACATGCTAATGATCTAATAAACAAAATTTTCACACTATTAAATACACCCTTTTATACGATTGCCGTAATATTTACTTCTATTTTTCTTTATTATTTTAGATTCAGAAAGTAAAATATAACTAAGATCCCCTAAAATAAGTGCAAAAATGTCTAAATACAGTGAAGAAGACGAAATGCTTATGAAGAATCTAAGAATTGGCCAAGGTCTGGGCGCCAGGAGAATGATACAAATGTTCCCAAATAAACCGTGGACTGAATCAGGAGTTCAGTATATCATTAGAAAGGTTGATGAAACTGGAGATGTTAAAAGACGTGATGGAATTGGTCGTCCCAAAAGTGCAAGAACTCCGGCAAATACTGACTTAGTGGAACGTTATATCTTATGTCAGGAAGGTAAACCAGGACCGCACATTTCACCAAGGGAAATTGAAAAAGAAACGGGTATAAGTCGTAGTAGTGCTAGAAATATTGTGAAACACGATTTGGGTTTAAAAGCTTATAAACGTATATTGGGGCAAAGTCTAACCGATGCCAATAAGGTTAGGTGGATGACTTTTGCACAAAGCCTGATAAACAGATTCCAAGGTAACTCAGTTAGAAGATTGTGGTTCTCTGATAAGAAATTATTTCACATTGTGCCACCGATTAACCAACAAAACGATCGGGCATACGCAAGTGTTGCAAGAAAACGTGATGTTGCACCCGAGCGGTTAATAAAAGAAACATCTAATTTTTCGCCTAGCATTATGGTAGGAGCTTGCGTCTCAAAATTAGGCAAAACAAAAATTGTTGTGATTCAGCCACAAACCAAAATCAATGCAGAATATTATTGTACACAGGTCCTTCCACAGTACTTGGATGATATTCGTCAGATTAGTAGAAATAATTTCACCGTCCAACGAGATGGAGCACCTGCACATAGGACGAAGCGTACAATTGCGTATCTGGAACGAGAAACACCCAGTTTCATTGAGCCGAACATGTGGTCTCCCAATAGTCCAGATCTTACGCCGCTCGATCATGGCATTTGGGAAGCTTTAAAATCAAAAGTTTATACACCAGGTGAAAATATTCGCAATGTTGACGAATTACGCCTTAAAGTGTTGGATGGCTGGAATCAGGTGACTCAGCGATATATTGACAGATGCATCGATGAGTGGATCCGCGTTTAACCAAATGTATTCAACAAGAAGGGGGTCACATAGAATAATTTTTTTGATATAAATTAAGGACTGATAAAGGAACATTTATGTTAAATTTAACAATCTTATCTTAATTTTTTTTCAACAATAAATACATGTTTATGAGTGTCATTAGTTATTTTTTGCCCACCCTGTAGTACAATAATTCGTTTTTGTATAACCTAACCTAATGTGGGGAAGTACCAGTTACATATAGAGAATGTTAACCAAACTTAACCTAACCTAAACTGGAAAATAAAAAATTCAAATAACGTAGCCTAATTTTAATCTATCTCTTAGATATATGCGCATTCCGACGAGTAGCCTAACGTACTCTTAAACATCATTCTTCTCGTAATATGTACCGTAAATTGCGACGTATAAGTCGACTTTTTAAGTATGAAAAAATCTCTCCAAAACTTAGGGTCGACCTATACGCCGGGTATAAAAAGTCAACCTCTACCACAGAGTGGTAAACAAGCCTATCTAAACAAGACACTACATGGGTAATGGCAGTTAACGATACATATTGACAGTTTATTGATTATACACACAATTACATTATTACTGTAATTAAAACCTTAGGCCTAAGATAAACAGTTAAAATTTTACCGTAACTCCAAGATTACGGTAATTTTGTTTCAAAATTATATTTTATTGACAATGAAAGCATGAATGAACACATTTTAATATCCTTCGAGGTCTGCATACGGGTCCGATTCACTGGAAGATCCAACTTCGTCTTCGTTGCTTTCGCTGTAATCCTCCTCGTCACCGTCTCTCCACAACAAATCGTCTTCTTCCCCATCCATTGCATTTGAAATCCAACATTTTTTTAACGATTTTACAACAGTTTCTACACGAACAGCTTCCCAAGACTTTATCACAAAATCGCACAACACATCCAGTGGTGGAGCATGCATATTACCACCCTTTGTGAATGACTTTTCTCCCTCAACCATCCATTTATTCTACTCCAAACGAACATTGTCCTTAAACATTGTCGCTTTCGCTATAGGCTGTATCCACATTCCAATTCTAGCCTAGCTTTTGTTTGGGGGTCGACTTATACGGCGAGTATACCAGAGTAACCAGAATTTTGAGCTGAAAATTTTGAGGTCGACTTATACGCCAGGTCGACTTGTACGCCGCAATTTGCGGTATAAATAAATAAATAAATAAATAAAATAAAAATGAGTGTGACGTCATACTATGAACTTTAGCGGGACAGTGTTTTAAAAGGAGTAAAAAAAATTTGTGCGTCGAACCATTCTACATTATATATATAAATATATATATAATATATACAGTATATATACACACCAATTGATCAGGGAAGTACTCAGGGGGAAGACGTTAGGCAGACTACAGGAGCGCTAAGCTCCGTTTCTCCTGTCACTGTCCTCCTTACCTGATCTTTTTCCGTCTCATTTACTCTGTAAGCAGTCCAGCATGATCTCATAAATGTCCCCGCTTTTGGCTTCCCCGCTGCCGTTACCCGGACGTACACCGGGGCAGCGGTGTTAGTTCTGCTACTGCCCACTCGAGATATTCTGGGCCTTTGAAGATTCACTTTTCATAAACTTCTGCAACATTCATGGTGTTTCCTGAAATTTTCAATCTGTTGAGCACCACCTCTCCTTATCCTTAACCTCACGTTCACTTCCTCACTGAAACTCAGGTGTCTGGAAAAACTGACAGCAACCCCTTATCTGTACACTACTACATTTTCTATACTCGATTTCACTCCAAAGTTGGATGTTGCTTATACGTACAGAACGTAATGACCAAACTTGTTCTCCTATTCCCGAACTTGAATCTTCCGAATTCTATGCCCTCTAGCTACGGATTACATGCCAGTCTCAAACTAATTACACCTGCGCAATTTACCTTTCTCCTAATTCTACTGACTATCCAAAAGTCCAAGACTACCTCACTTCCAAAGTAGAATACATTCTATCCCACTCTCCTTTTGCTGAAATATCCATTTTAGGTGATTTCAATGTTCAACACCTTGGTCTTTCCACCCATTTCACCAACATCCCTGGTGAACTAGTTACGGCTTTCCTATCTTGAATAACCTAGAGCAGATTGTGAATATAAATATACCATATATATGAAGTGAAATATATATATATATATATATATATATATATTAACCACTTTTCACATTAATTTTATTAAATATGACAGTTCGCAAGGGGTTAAAAACAAATATCTCATACACAAAACAAGTTATATTAATTTCATATGATTTTCTTTTCAGCCAATAAACTCCACAATCTCTCTCTCTCTCTCTCTCTCTCTCTCTCTCTCTCTCTCTCTCTCTCTCTCTCTCTTTATAGAGCCTACAAACTACTTAAGTCGCATTTCAACTACACTAATTCAGAAAACTATATAAACCTACGTAGTAGGGTTAAGTCCTTAATTAGATCAGCCAAACGTGATGAAGAAGCTAGAGTTGCCTCACTCTGTAAAGTTAACCCTAAAGAATTTTTTGCCCATGTTAATAGCAGAAAGCCAATTAAAAATTCTGTAGGCCCTTAAAAGATAGAAATGGTGTACTGAAATTCGGTGATAAAGATATAGCTAATATGTTAAACGAGTTCTTCGTTACAGTCTTCACGGAGGAAGACACAATAGAAGTGCCAAGTCCTCGCATTACATATGACGGTGACCATCCCGTAGAGACCATAAGTTTTACGAGAAATGAGGTACAGCAATTAATTGATAAGATGAACAAATACAAATCACCTGGCCCCGACTTATTTCTTCCAAGGGTATTAAAAGAGGTTAGCCACAATGTTGTTGACGACTTAATAACCATATTCAAACAATCAATCGAGTTAGGGAAAGTTCCAACCGATTGGAAGTTAGCAAATGTAACACCAATCTTTAAAAAGGGTGATAGGGAAAAATCCTTGTAATTATCGCCCGATCAGTTTAACATCAGTTGTCGGCAAACTGTTGGAATCCATCATTACAAAACGTATTGTGTATCACCTTGAATCTAACAATCTAATATTTTATTCTCAACATGGATTTAGGCGACATAGATCCTGTCTGACAAACCTGTTAGAGTTTTTTCATAATATGCATACACTGTACGATGCAAGTAGGGCAATAGATATAGTGTATCTCGACTTTCAAAAAGCCTTTGACAAAGTCCCTCACGCTAGATTGATAGCTAAAGTCAAAGGACTAGGAATCGCTGGGCTCGTTTCCAACTGGATTGAGGATTGGTTAAAAGATAGAAAGCAGAGAGTGGTAATAAATGGAGTGGCTTCGGAGTGGGCGCCCGTCACCAGTGGTGTCCCACAGGGTTCCGTTCTGGGTCCTTTACCTTTTATCATCTATATTAACGATATAGACGTCGGGCTTCTAAGTGCAATCTCCAAATTTGCAGACGATACGAAATTAGGAAGTAGTGTAGGTACTGAGGAGGGCGTAAGAACGCTTCAGAACGATCTTGACTGGTTGGGCGAATGGTCTGCTACTTGGCAGATGCCATTCAACTTGGACAAATGTAAGGTAATGCACATAGGTTATAAAAACCCGAAGACCGATTACTCTCTCATGGGAAGGAACTTGACTGAGACCGATCTAGAGAAAGACTTGGGAGTCTATATCAGCAACGATCTGAAACCGTCGAAGCACTGTGCAGAAGTCGAAAAGAGGGCCTTAAAATTATTAGGTTATATTAAAAGACAGTTCCAGTTTCGGAACAAGGAGACTGTAATGTCTCTTTATAATTCTCTAGTCAGACCTCAACTGGAATACTGTGCGCAGTTTTGGTCTCCATCCCTCAGGAAGGACATAGAAAGGGTAGAAAGAGTACAAGCAAGGGCTACAAAATTGATCTGTTCAATGAGAATGCAAAGCTACCAACGGAGATTGGAGCGCCTAAATCTGTTTAGCTTAGAGATGAGGAGGTTGCGGGGTCAGCTTATTCAAGTCTTCAAGATGCTCAAAGGAATAGACAGGGTAGATTACAGAAACTTATTCTCACTTAATGCCAATCCGACAAGAAATAATGGGTTTAAACTGGAACTAAAGACATTTAGGACCTCTGTCTGCGGAAATTTCTTTTCCTATAAAATAGTTAATATCTGGAACCAACTTCCCTCAGAGGTTGTTTCCAGTCAAAGTGTAAATGTGTTTAAAAATAGGCTAGACAAAGTACTGAATACTCTCATAGTTTAAGATTAAAACATAAGAAAACTCTGCAGGAGTTCGTTTGCACGTTGTCTCTGTGAGCAAGCTAAATATAGAGCTATTTATATATTCTCCACTTTCCTGTAAAATTTCCTCGGCTACTTTTCCAGGGTCAAGGTATTTTCTTCAACCTTTTTCCGTACCTGCCTCTGGCAGGGAGGGAGCGGAGGGTGGGGAGAGAGCCTTCTACTTTTCTATCCAGTTTTCTACTACTGCTAGGATAGTTGAAAGAAAAATAAACTTGTTTTATAACAGGAACCTCCTAGAGTGGACCGAAAGGTCTTTGAGGCTTCCTCTTGTCCTTGTAACTCCTTGTAACTCTCTCTCTCTCCCTCCCTCTCTCTCTCTCTCTCTCCCTCTCTCTCTCCGCAGGGGGTATAAAGGTTATGCACGTTCCTTCTGGGTGTTGTAAACTTTATACTTGGGGTGTGATAGCCCTCCGGTCCCGAGTCGTGGGATTCTAGAGAAATTGGCTGCCAATTCCTTTAGGTTCTCTCTCTTTCGGGAGGGCGGGTGAAGTCTGTTGTACAAACCTGTCCCGTGGGTTACTAGGACCCCTTCCCATCCCTACTCTGTCCTTTTAGCTTAGGTTAAGGATGTTCTCCTCTGACTGCAAAAAAAAAAAAAACTTTAGTATTAAGTCTTTTTCTCTACTCTTACGATTAGGACCCTACTGCTACCTCTGCGTGGGAAGCGAGGCTGGAACCTCTATAAATAACACCATTTCACTTCAGTTGTAGGTAAATAATTAGAGGGGATAATAGCGGGTAGGATTGTTGACCATTTGGATTCCTACAAGCTACTTGGGGACTCCAACATGGGTTTAGACGGCATAGGTCGTGTCTCACCACCCTGCTCGAGTTTTTCCAGTCATGTTGAGTGAGTATGATAAGAGTAGGGCGATTGATTAGAAAGCCTTTGATAAGGTACCTCACCGCCGGCTAATGGCCAAAGTGCGCGCGCTGGGTATTGGTGGGGAAGTAGGTAGGATTGAAAACTGGCTGAAGAATGCCACAAAGTTAATCCCTTCCGTTAGGCATATGGGCTACAATCGACGCTTACGTGACGCGGGTTCAAAGATGTCGATTTTAGAAGCATGTTTAGTTTAAATGATAACCCAACTCGCAACAATGGTTGGAAGTTGGATTTGAAACGGTTTAGGACTAGTATTGGGAATTACTTTACGTATAAGATCTGTGACACGTGGAACAGGTTACCTTCAGAAGTTGTGAACAGTTCCTCTGTGGATCAGTTCAAGAAAAGGTTAGACCAAATCTTGCACACTATTTGAGGTGTAGAAAATTTTCCCTGGCACCCGTTGCCATTGGTACCTCCTCGGTATGGGCCGCAAGGCCTTTTGAGGTACTTCTTTTCCTTGTAACTCCTTGTAACTCTCTCTCTCTCTCTCTCTCTCTCTCTCTCTCTCTCTCTCTCTCTCTCTCTCTCTTTCTCTCTATTTCTTTCTGGATGTTGTAAACTTTATACTTGGGGTGTGACAGCCCTCCGGTCCCGAGTCGTGGGATTCTAGAGAAATTGGCTGCCAGTTCCTTTAGGTTCTCTCTCTCTTTCGGGAGGGCGGGTAAGTATGTTGTACAATCCTGTCCCGTGGGTTACTAGGACCCCATCCCATCCCTACTCTGTCCTTTTAGCTTACATTAAGGATGTTCTCCTCTGACTGAAAAAAAAAAAAAAAACTTTTCTTTTAGTATTAAGTATTTTTCTCTTCTTTTACTATTAGGACCCTACTGCTACCTCATGCGTGGGAAGAGAGGCTTTGGAACCTCTATAAATAACACCATTTAACGCTCGTAGGTTGTGAGAGACTGGGATGGAGGGGTCCCAGGCGTAGGGGCGCGATGAATGGAGTGTGGCTAGTGCCCCGTTAAGCCCATTCCTAACGCGTAATGGCCTGACCAGCCCCCTGCGACCGTTCTTTGGTGACCAATTGATGGTGCTTGGCTGTACTGCTCTGAGGTGAGAGAGCTTTACTGCCCAGCTGGCTGCCAGGCCAGCGTAAAGTCTCGGGCGTAGCTCTGGGTCTGGTGGGATATCCCTTGAACACTGGATTCTAAGAGTCTGGCCGCTTGTGAGTGACTAGTAAGACTTAGTAAGGGGCTGCATCTCGCTGTCGCTCCTGGCGGGAAATCCGTGATGCCTGCGTCGCGAGTGTTTGTCAGTTGGTAGCTGCGACACGTTTGGGACTGTCCGGCCCTGGGGAGACCTTTGGTCGGTGCGGCAGCAGCGAGAGGTGTAGTCTTCTGGAAGGGATGAACGTCACTTGCAAGTAGGTGGATGCGTCTACGCGCGGGATGAATTCACCCCCCCCCCCTTTTTTATATACTGGTCAGAACGTTTTTGATAGTTTTCATTGCTAGAACGCTTTATCTTATTCAGAGTATTCAGAAAAAAAAGAGAAAATATGGCAGGGCCAGCTAAATTGAAAGCAGAATGCTTTAAATGTAAAGTTAATCATTGGTGCGTTGACTTCCCTGAAGGTAGTATCAGCGATATCACATCCCTTAGTGTATGTTTGTTTTGTAAACTTAGAGACAACCACGAAAAGGAAGTTAAAGAGCTAAAGGAATTAGTAAAAAAGCTTGAAGCTAGGGTCGTCGCACTGGAAATCCAACCCAGTGGACAAGATCAAACTAAAAACACACCAGCAGATTTAAACTGTAAGATTAAGCATCTAGAACAAAGCGTGGCACGCTTGGAAAACACGGTGACTATTCCGGAAAATAGAACGGAGGAACAAGAATTCAAATTGGTAAAAATAAAAGACCCTCCAAACCAAAACCAAAACATAAGGATTTGGAACCCATTACCATCAAAAATAAGTTTCACTTACTTGCTGATGAGGAGGATGAATCCTTTTTAATTGGGGATTCTATGGTAAGGAATCAAGGGGACTTTTTCGGAGCAAGACGGGCGACCAAGAGAAAACTCCGATGTTTTCCGGGTGCCACAAGCCAGATAATTAATAGGGAATTAGGCAAAATTAATATCAAGAATAAGAGTTGCCCTATCATTGTCCATGTTGGTGGCAATGACGTTTTTCTGGGAGGGACAGGAGGGCAGACAGAGCCATTATAAAAGAATTCAAGAACCTAACTGACAAGGTTAGGGATAGGACAGACATGGGTATGGTCGTAGGAATTCTCCCTCGAATGCGTGCTAGTGACTATACTCTAAGTAAAGCCATTAGCATAAATAAAAGAGTTAAACGCATGTGTGATGAAAAAGGCCTAAAGTTTGTCGATTTTTGGCCTACATTCTACGGAAATGGGGAATACTTTGGTTCGGACGGGATACATTTTAACCAGAAGGGGAAAAAGAAGTATGGTGATTTACTGAACATTAATTTGTATAATCTTTTTAAACTAGGACCCCCCAAACCAGCAATTGATCCTGCTCCCCAAACAGTTAAACCTACTCCCCCAGCAGTTAGTCCCCCTCCCCCAGCAGTTAGTCCCCCTCCCCCAGCAGTTAGTCCCCCTCCCAGCAGTAGTCCCCCCCCCAGTAGTTAGTCCCCCTCCCCAGTAGTTAGTTCAACTGCGTCGGGAAACGACTCAGGCCAGTTAGGAAAAACCACAACTTAAAATCACTCAAAACTGTGCTCTTCAATGCTAGGTCAATTAGAAACAAACTAATGGAATTTATAGCGCTTGTCAAAACTGAGAACTTTGATATCATCGGAATAACGGAATCCTGGATTCATTCTGAATCAAGGGATTTTGTAGGAGAATTTGAAATGGTAGGTTACAAAATGTTTCACAAAGATAGGAACGGAAGGGAAGGCGGCGGTGTACTTTTGTATGCTCGGGACTCCCTGCACCCGGTAAACAGTAATATCGTATCTGCTCATGAAATGTTGGGAATTGATCTAAACCTAAATAATAAAGTAGTGCAGCTACTTCTAGTATATAGACCACCTCACTACCCCGTTGATAAGGATATAAACTTGTATAACAAATTAAGCAGAATAGTGAATAATAAGATCAGTGTGATTTTTGGTGATTTTAATTGTGGTAATGTAAATTGGGAAAACAAAACAGCTGATGCTGAGGGCTCAAGACTGTTGGAATTTGCCGATGATAACTTATTAAGTCAATGGGTTGACGGGCCTACTAGGGGTAATAATAAACTAGACCTCATATTCACGAACGAAGATGACCTAGTCTCTAACCTGACTATTGGTGAAAATTTAAGTAACAGCGATCATAATTTGATTAGGTTTGACCTCAGGGTTCCAGTTAATACACGCGAAAAGACTCGTGAAAGACTGGATTTCTCGAGAGCAAATTTTGAAAGCTTCCGAAGTAGTTTAGACACACTTGAAGTTCTAATAAGTGAGGATGTCAGTGTCACCTGGAGCTCATATAGGGATCAATTTAGAATATTACAGAACACTTTTATACCCACTAAAATGGTTTCCTTGTCAACAAAGTCACCGAAATGGTTTAACAACGAAATTAGGAGGGCTATTACGGGAAGAAATAGAGCCTACAAACTACTTAAGTCGCATTTCAACCACACTAATTCAGAAAACTATATAAACCTACGTAGGAGGGTTAAGTCCTTAATTAGATCAGCCAAACGTGATGAAGAAGCTAGAGTTGCCTCACTCTGTAAAGTTAACCCTAAAGAATTTTTTGCCCATGTTAATAGCAGAAAGCCAATTAAAAATTCTGTAAGCCCCTTAAAAGATAGAAATGGCGTACTGAAATTCGGTGATAAAGATAGAGCTAATACGTTAAACGAGTTCTTCGTTACAGTCTTCACGGAGGAAGACACAATAAAAGTGCCAAGTCCTCGGATTACATATGACGATGACCATCCCGTAGAGACCATAAGTTTTACGAGAAATGAGGTACAGCAATTAATTGATAAGATGAACAAATACAAATCACCTGGCCCACTTATTTCTTCCAAGGGTATTAAAAGAGGTTAGCGACAATGTTGTTGACGACTTAGTAACCATATTCAAACAATCAATCGAATTAGGGAAACTTCCAACCGACTGGAAGTTAGCAAATGTACCACCAATCTTTAAAAAGGGTGATAGGGAAAATCCTTGTAATTATCGCCCGATCAGTTTAACATCAGTTGTCGGCAAACTGTTGGAATCCATCATTACAAAACGTATTGTGTATCACCTTGAATCTAACAATCTAATTTTTTATTCTCAACATCGATTTAGGCGACATAGATCCTGTCTGACAAACCTGTTAGAGTTTTTCCATAATATGCATACACTGTACGATGCAAGTAGGGCAATAGATATAGTGTATCTCGAATTTCAAAAAGCCTTTGACAAAGTCCCTCACGCTAGATTGACAGCTAAAGTCAAAGGACTAGGAATCACCGGGCTCGTTTCCAACTGGATTGAGGATTGGTTAAAAGATAGAAAGCAGAGAGTGGTAATAAATGGAGTGGCTTCGGAGTGGGCGCCCGTCACCAGTGGTATCCCACAGGGTTCCGTTCTGGGTCCTTTACTTTTTATCATCTATATTAACGATATAGACGTCGGGCTTCTAAGTGCAATCTCCAAATTTGCAGACGATACGAAATTAGGAAGTAGTGTAGGTACTGAGGAGGACGTAAGAACGCTTCAGAATGATCTTGACAGGTTGGGCGAATGGTCTGCTACTTGGCAGATGCCATTCAACTTGGACAAATGTAAGGTAATGCACATAGGTTATAAAAACCCAAGAGACCGATTACTCTCTCTTGGGAAGGAACTTGACTGAGACCGATCTAGAGAAAGACTTAGGAGTCTATATCAGCAACGATCTGAAACCGTCGAAGCACTGTGCAGAAGTCGAAAAGAGGGCCTTAAAATTATTAGGTTATATTAAAAGACAGTTCCAGTTTCGGAACAAGGAGACTGTAATGTCTCTTTATAATTCTCTAGTCAGACCTCAACTGGAATACTGTGCGCAGTTTTGGTCTCCATCCCTCAGGAAGGACATAGAAAGGTTAGAAAGAGTACAAGCAAGGGCTACAAAATTGATCCCTTCAATGAGAATGCAAAGCTACCAACGGAGATTGGAGCGCCTAAATCTGTTTAGCTTAGAGACGAGGAGGTTGCGGGTCAGCTTATTCAAGTCTTCAAGATGCTCAAAGGAATAGACAGGGTAGATTACAGAAACTTATTCTCACTTAATGCCAATCCGACAAGAAATAATGGGTTTAAACTGGAACTAAAGACATTTAGGACCTCTGTCTGCGGAAATTTCTTTTCCTATAAAATAGTTAATATCTGGAACCAACTTCCCTCAGAGGTTGTTTCCAGTCAAAGTGTAAATGTGTTTAAAAATAGGCTAGACAAAGTACTGAATACTCTCATAGTTTAAGATTAAAACATAGAAAACTCTGCAGGAGTTCGCTTGCACGGTGTCTCTGTGAGCAAGCTAAATATAGAGCTATTTATATATTCTCCACTTTCCTGTAAAATTTCCTTGGCTACTTTTCCAGGGTCAAGGTATTTTCTTCAACCTTTTTCCGTACCTGCCTCTGGCAGGGAGGGAGCGGAGGGTGGGGAGAGAGCCTTCTACTTTTCTATCCAGTTTTCTACTACTGCTAGGATAGTTGAAAGAAAAATAAACTTTTAATAACAGGAACCTCCCAGAGTGGACCGAAAGGTCTTTGAGGCTTCCTCTTGTCCTTGTAACTCCTTGTAACTCTCTCTTTCTCTTTCCCTTTCTCTCTCTCTCTCTCTCTCTCTCCCTTTCTCTCTCTCTCCTCCCTTTCTCTCTCTCTCTCTCTTTCCCTTTCTCTCTCTCTCTCTCCCTTTCTCTCTCTCTCTCTCTTTCCCTTTCTCTCTCTCTCTCTCCCTTTCTCTCTCTCTCTCTCTTTCCCTTTCTCTCTCTCTCTCTCCCTTTCTCTCTCTCTCTCTCTTTCCCTTTCTCTCTCTCTCTCTCCCTTTCTCTCTCTCTCTCTCTTTCCCTTTCTCTCTCTCTCTCTCCCTTTCTCTCTCTCTCTCTCTTTCCCTTTCTCTCTCTCTCTCTCCCTTTCTCTCTCTCTCTCTCTTTCCCTTTCTCTCTCTCTCTCTCTCTCTCCCCCCAGCAGGTAGTCACCCTCCCCCAGCAGCTAGTCACCCTCCCCCAGCAGCTAGTCACCCTCCCCCAGCAGCTAGTCACCCTTCCCCAGCAGCTAGTCCCCCTCCAACAGCAGGTAGTGACTCTCCTTCCACGTTGGAGGGGACTCAGGCTCCTGCGGAGTTTGTCCCCTCGTTAGTGAGGGGCTCTTCAACTCCCGACAGACCTGGCTGTTCGGGAAACGGGTCGTGCTAGGGGGCGGTCAGAACAGGGGAGGCTTCCTCCATGCAATGCTTTTTAATGCTAGGTCGATCAGGAACAAGTTTGGCGAGCTACGGGCGCTCTTAGCATCAGAATACCAGGATATCGTTGCTATCACCGAGTCCTGGATTCATACTGATCGTAGGGACTACGTTGGGGAGTTAGAAATTCCCGGGTATAGAATGTTTCGCAAAGACCGCACCCGTGGGGAGGGGGGTGGGGTACTAATATACGTCAGGGACACGTTGAGTCCGGTTGACTGCCAGTTCCGGTCGGAACGGGAGCTATTTGGCGTCGATCTGAACGTGGGAGGGACGAACTATAGGTTAATCTTGGTGTACAGACCTCCGCATCTCCTCCTCGAGGAGGATACAGACCTGTACACCGAACTCAGTAGCCTGCTAGGGGATAGGGTGTGTGTAGTTTTAGGAGACTTCAACTGTCGCGGCATAAAGTGGGAAAACAGGACTGCCGATGCTGAAGGGAGGAGGCTAATTGACTTTGCTGATGAGAACTTCCTCACTCAGTGGGTTAACGAGCCTACACGAGGCGAAAGCGTTCTAGACTTAGTATTCACGACCGAAGACAACCTCGTCACTGGCCTCACCGTTGACGAATCATTGGGCGGGAGTGATCACGGTCTTATTAGGTTCCGTGTGTGCGTCCCTCGGGTGAAGCGTAGTAACTCGAGAGGCAGTAAGCTCGATCTCCGGCGGGCGAACTTTGTTAGCCTCAGGGATAGCGTAGGAGAGATGGGGTTAGAGGTTGGCGGCGATGTTGAGGGTGTGGAGTGCATTCCGGGACGAGTTTATGGTGCTGCAGTCTGCTGCCATACCCTCAAAACCGGTCACCCCTGCTTCAACGCAGCCTAAGTGGTTCAATCGTGACATCGCTTCGGCTATCCGAAATAGGAAAGTAGCGTATAGGAGGGCGAAGGCCAATCGTTCCCACGAGAACACTGAAGCGTATGTCCGACTGTGTAGGGAAGTGAAGGCGAAGGTTAGGCTAGCGAAACGTAACGAAGAACTACGGGTGGCAAGCCTCTGCAAGGGGAACCCTAAGGAATTCTTCAGTTATGTTAATAGTAGAAAGCCCATTAGAAGCATGATAGGTCCGTTAAAGGATGGAAGCGGCGTTCTGCGGACCTCCGACGCGGACATCGCTAATGTGCTTAATGAGTACTTTGCGGGAGTGTTCACCAGGGAGGATACCCGCGTCATCCCCGAGCCAGGCGTGAGGCACGAAGGTGCTGGCCTGGATAGTGTTAGATGTACCGCGACAGTCGTTGCCGCTAGAATAGACAAACTGAGCGCGTTTAAGGCTCCTGGGCCAGACCAGTTTCTCCCCAGAGTGTTGCGAGAAGTGCGACCAGGTGGCTCCCCACCTGGCTACAGTCTTCAACAAATCGTTGGAGATGGGCCAGGTGCCTGGTGACTGGAGGGAAGCCAACGTGACCCCTATCTTTAAGAAAGGGATCACAAAAGTCCAGGGAACTATCGTCCCATTAGTCTCACTTCAGTTGTAGGTAAATTATTAGAAGGGATAATAGCTGATAGGATCGTTGACCATTTGGATTCCTACAAGCTGCTTGGGGACTCTCAACATGGGTTTAGACGGCATAGGTCGTGTCTCACCAACTTGCTCGAGTTTTTCCACGTCATGTTGAGTGAGTACGATAAGAGTAGGGCGATTGATATACTTTATCTCGACTTTCAGAAAGCCTTTGATAAGGTACGTCACCGCCGGCTAATGGCGAAAGTGCGCGCGCTGGGTATCGGTGGGGAAATAGGTAGGTGGATTGAAAACTGGCTGAGGAATATGCGGCAGAGGGTGGTAATTAAAAGGGCTAGTTCGGGTTGGGCCTCGGTCACTAGTGGGGTTCCTCAGGGTTCCGTTTTGGGGCCACTGTTGTTTATCATTTACATAAATGATATCGACGGTGGCATCGTCAGTCGGATCGCCAAATTCGCTGATGACAGCAAGCTTGGGGCCAATGTTGGGACGCCCGAAGCGATCGAGGAACTGCGTGCGGACCTAGGTAGGATAGGAGAGTGGTCTGAAAAATGGCAAATGCCGTTTAACTTGGGTAAATGCAAAGTGATGCACATTGGCTACGCCAATCCCAAGTCGGACTACTCGATGTTGGGTAGTAATATCGAGGTGACTGATTTAGAAAAGGACTTGGTGTGCTAATTAGCAGCGATCTTAAGTTTACGAAACAGTGTGTAGAGGTGGAAAAGAAAGCCCAGAAACTATTGGGTTATATCAGGAGGCAATTTCAGTTTCGGAACAAGGAGATTGTGCTCTCACTGTACAATTCCCTTGTTCGGCCGCACCTGGAGTATGCTGTGCAGTTCTGGTCGCCCACCCTCAGGAAAGATATTGAGAGGCTAGAGCGAGTGCAGGCGAGGGCCACAAAGTTAATCCCTTCCGTTAGGCATATGGGCTACAATCGACGGTTACGCGCCCTGAACTTGTTTTCGCTTGAAACTCGGAGGCTGCGCGGTCAATTGATCGAGGTTTAAAGCTCTTACGCGGGTTCAACGATGTCGATTTTAGAAGTATGTTTAGTTTAAATGATAACCCAACTCGCAACAATGGTTGGAAGTTGGATTTGAAACGGTTTAGGACTAGTGTGTGTGGGAATTACTTTACGTATAAGATCTGTGACACATGGAACAGGTTACCTTCGGAAGTTGTGAACAGTTCCTCTGTGGATCAGTTCAAGAAAAGGGTAGACGAAATCTTGCACACTATTTGAGTGTGTAAAGACATTTAGGACCTCAGTCTGCGGAAATTTCTTTTCCTATAAAATAGTTAATATCTGGAACCAACATCCCTCAGAGGTTGTTTCCAGTCAAAGTGTAAATGTGTTTAAAAATAGGCTAGACAAAGTACTGAATATTCTCATAGTTCAAGACTAAAACATAAGAAAACTCTGCAGCAGATCGCTTGCACGGTGTCTCTGTGAGCAAGCTAAATATAAAGCTATTTATATATTCTCCACTTTCCTGTAAAATTTCCTTGGCTACTTTTCCAGGGTCAAGGTATTTTCTTCAACCTTTTTCCTACCTGCCTCTGGCAGGGAGGGAGCGGAGGGTGGGGAGAGAGCCTTCTACTTTTCTATCCAGTTTTCTACTACTGTTAGGATAGTTGAAAGAAAAATAAACTTTTAAAAAATTTTCCCTGGCACCCGTTGCCATTGGTACCTCCTCGGTATGGGCCGCAAGGCCTTTTGAGGTACTTCTTTTCCTTGTAACTCCTTGTAACTCTCTCTCTCTCTCTCTCTTTCCCTTTCTCTCTCTCTCTCTTTCTCTTTCCAATCGTTCCCATGAGAACACTGAAGCGTATGTCCGCCTGTGTAGGGAAGTGAAGGCGAAGGTTAGACAAGCGAAACGTAACGAAGAACTACGGGTGGCAAGCCTATGCAAGGGGAACCCTACGGAGTTCTTCAGTTATGTTAATAGTAGAAAGCCCATTAGAAGCGGCGTTCTGCGGACCTCCGACGCGGACATCGCCAATGTGCTTAATGAGTACTTTGCGGGAGTGTTCACCAGGGAGGACACCCGCATTAACCCCGAGCCAGGCGTGAGGCACGAAGGTGCTGGAGTGGATAGTGTTCGATGTACCGCGACAGTCGTTGCCGATAGAATAGACAAACTGAGCGCGTTTAAGGCTCCTGGGCCAGACCAGTTTCTCCCCAGAGTGTTGCGGGAGGTGCGCGGCCAGGCGGCTCCCCACCTGGCTACAGTCTTCAACAAATCGTTGGAGACGGGCCAGGTGCCTGGTGACTGGAGGGAAGCCAACGTGACCCCTATCTTTAAGAAAGGGGATCACGAAAGTCCAGGGAACTATCGTCCCATTAGTCTCACTTCAGTTGTAGGTAAATTATTAGAGGGGATAATAGCGGATAGGATCGTTGACCATTTGGATTCCTTCAAGCTGCTTGGGGACTCCCAACATGGGTTTAGACGGCATAGGTCATGTCTCACCAACTTGCTCGAGTTTTTCCACGTCATGTTGAGTGAGTATGATAAGAGTAGGGCGATTGATATACTTTATCTCAACTTTCAGAAAGCCTTTGATAAGGTACCTCACCGCCGGCTAATGGCGAAAGTGCGTGCGCTGGGTATCGGTGGGTAAATAGGTAGGTGGATTGAAAACAGGCTGAGAAATAGGCGGCAGAGGGTTGTAATTAAAGGGGCTAGTTCGGGTTGGGCCTCGGTCACTAGTGGGGTTCCTCAGGGTTCCGTTTTGGGGCCACTGTTGTTTATCATTTACATAAATGATATCGACGGTGGCATCGTCAGTCGGATCGCCAAATTCGCGGATGACACCAAGCTTGGGGCCAATGTTGGGACGCCCGAAGCGATCGAGGAACTGCGTGCGGACCTAGGTTGGATATGAGAGTGGTCCGAATAATGGCAAATGCCGCTTAACTTGGGTAAATGCAAAGTGATGCACATTGGCTACGCCAATCCCAAGTCGGACTACTCGATGTTGGGTAGTAATATGAGGTGACTGATTTAGAAAAGGACTTGGGTGTGCTAATTAGCAGCGACCTTAAGTTTACGAAACAGTGCGTAGATGTTGAAAAGAAAGCCCAGAAGCTGTTGGGTTATATCAGGAAGCAATTTCAGTTTCGGAACAAGGAGATTGTGCGCTCTCTGTACAATTCCCTGGTTCGGCCGCACCTGGAGTATGCTGTGCAGTTCTGGTCGCCCACCCTCAGGAAAGATATTGAGAGGCTGGAGCGAGTGCAGGCGAGGGCCACAAAGTTAATCCCTTCCGTTAGGCATATGGGCTACAATCGACGGTTACGCGGCCTGAACTTTTTTCCGCTTGAAACTCGGAGGCTGCGCGGTCAACTCATCGAGGTTTTCAAGCTCTTACGCGGGTTCAACGATGTCGATTTTAGAAGCATGTTTAGTTTAAATGATAACCTAACTCGCAACAATGGTTGGAAGTTGGATTTGAAGCGGTTTAGGACTAGTGTGTGTGGGAATTACTTTACCTATAAAATCTGTGACACGTGTTACAGGCTACCTTCAGAAGTTGTGAACAGTTCCTCTATGGATCAGTTCAAGGAAAGGTTAGACAAATCGTGCACACTATTTGAGGGTGTAAAAAATTTTCCCTGGCACCCGTTGCCATTGGTACCTCCTCGGTATGGGCCGCAAGGCCTTTTGAGGTACTTCTTTTCCTTGTAACTCTCTTTCTCTCTCTCTCTCTCTCTCTCTCTCTTTCTCTCTCTCTCTGTAGGTCCCCTAAAAGATAGAAATGGCTTACTGAAATTCGATGATAAACGTTAAACGAGTTCTTCGTTACAGTCTTCACGGAGGAAGACTCAATTGAAGTGCCAAGTCCTCGGATTAAATATGACGGTGACCATCTCGTAGAGTCCATAAGTTTTACGAGAAATGAAGTACAGTAATTAATTGATAAGATGAACAAATACAAATACCTAGCCCCGACTTATTTCTTCCAAGGGTATTAAAAGAGGTTAGCCACAATGTTGTTGACGACTTAGTAACCATATTCAAACAATCAATCGAGTTAGGGAAAGTTCCAACCGACTGGAAGTTAGCAAATGTAACACCAATCTTTAAAAAGGGTGATAGGGAAAATCCTTGTAATTACCGCCCTATCAGTTTAACATCAGTTGTCGGCAAAATGTTGGAATCCATCATTACAAAACGTACTGTGTATCACCTTGAATCTAACAATATAATTTTTTATTCTCAACATGGATTTAGGCGACATAGATCCTGTCTGACAAACCTGTTAGTTTTTTTCCATAATATGCTTGCGCTATACGATGCAATTGGGGCAATAGCTATAGTGTATCTCGACTTTCAAAAAGTCTTTGACAAAGTCCCTCACGCGAGATTGATGGCTAAAATCAGATGACTAGGAATCTCCGGGCTCGTTTCCAACTGGATTGAGGATTGGTTACAAGATAGAAAGCAGAGAGTGGTAATAAATGGAGTGGCTTCGGAGTGGGCGCCCGTCACTAGTGGTGTCCCACATGGTTCCTTTCTGGGTCCGTTACTTTTTATCATCTATATTAATGATATAGACGTCGGGCTTCTAAGTACAATCTCCAAATTTGCAGACGATACAAAATTAGGAAGTAGTGTAGGTATTGAGGAGGGTGTAAGAACGCTTCAGAATGATCTTGACAGGTTGGGCGAATGATCTACTACTTGGCAGATGCCATTCAACTTGGAGAAATGTAAGGTAATGCACATAGGTTATAAAAACCCGAAGACCGATTACTCTCTCTTGAGAAGAAACTTGACTGAGATCGATCTCGAGAAAGACTTAGGAGTCTATATCAGCAATGATCTGAAACCGTCGAAGCACTGTGGAGAAGTTGAAAAGAGTGCCTTAAAAATATTAGATTATATTAAAGGACAGTTCCAGTTTCGGAACAAGGAGACTTTAATGTCTCTTTATAACTCTCTAGTCAGACCTCAACTGGAATACTGTGCGCAGTTTTGGTCTCCATCCCTCAGGAAGGATATAGAAAAGTTAGAAAGGGTACAAGCAAGGGCTACAAAATTGATCCCTTCAACGAGAATGCAAAACTACCAACGGAGATTGGAGGGCAGACACAAAGTACTGAATACTCTCATGGTTTCAGACTAAAACATAACGTAACTCTGCAGGAGTTCGCTTGCACGGTGTCTCTGTAGGCATGCTAATTTTAGAGCTTTTTTATATATTCTCCACTTTCCTATAAAATTTCCTTGGCTACTTTTCCAGGGTCAAGGTATTTTCTTCAACCTTTTTCCGTACCTGCCTCTGGCAGGGAGGGAGCGGAGGGTGGGGAGAGAGCGTTATACTTTTCTATCCAGTTTTCTATTACTGCTAGAATAGTTGAAAGAAAAATAAACTTTTAATAACAGGAACCTCCCAGAGTGGACCGGAAGGTCTTTGAGACTTCCTCTTGTCCTTGTAACTTCTTGTAACTCTCTCTCTCTTTCTCTCTCTCTCTGTGGTGGATGTCAGTTTTTCAACATCTGCGGATGCGGATGCGGATATTTAGTTAATCTATCAATATAATATAGAATTATGAATATATGACATAATTTTTCAAATTTCGTGATATTACTATTATGGCAGGCAATGTATAAGAATTAAAATTAATATTAATGTTTTCACTATGATAAAAATAATAACTTTCTCAAGAGTTTCAGCCACAGAAAATTGAATGAAACAAGTTTCATTCAATTTTCTGTGTTACCAGGTATTTATATTTTGAGGTTTATGTATTTGTTTGTTCATTAATAATTTTAATACTTTACATGAAATGTGCATGACTGGGCCTTATAAGCTACTTTATAAGCTAATTTAATTGTAAATTGCATAATTTATTAGAGGTAATATCCGCATAACATCCGCAGTCAGAAGTGCGGGTGCGGATGTTAAAAATGACGCGGATATCTGCATATGCGGATGCGGATATCCGGTCCACCTCTAATATATATATATATATGGCATAGTTTGAGAGGCATAAATTTAGTGTGTTAATTTGAAGTGAACTTTATCATGTAAATTAACGTCTGGAGGATGTGAAGTGATTATTTGACACGTGTTTTGTCCATTTATAATATACTTAGATTAAATAATAATCAGTTCCGGGAGGCGAAGCCTTGATGTTATATATATATATATATATATATATATATATATATATATATATATATATATATATATATATATATATATATATACGAGAATATATATAGAAAAATACGAAAACCAGAAGACATAGGATCTCTACAAACCGACATAAACAAAATTTACAAGTGGACGGAAGACAACAATATGAAGTTTAACACCGACAAATTTCAGCTATTACGGTACGGAAAAAGAAAGACCTAAAGTCCATGGAATATTATACCCCAAATGGACAGGAAGTCCAGAGAAATTCCAGAGCAAAAGATTTAGGGGTTGTAATGACAGATGATGCGAAATTTGAAACACAAAATAAGATAGCAGTAAACAGAGCAAAGAGAATAACGGGTCTGATATTGAGAACTTTTAAACGAAGGGATAGGAATGTAATGATCCCCCTACTGAAAACCCTGATAATACCCAAACTGGAATACTGCTCGGTCCTAACATCCCCATATAAAAAGAAGACATTAGACAGCTGGAGGGATTCAAAGAAGTTTCACAGCCAAGATCAATGGGTGCAAAGAACTAAATTACTGGGAAAGGTTACGAGAACTAAACCTATATTCACTGGAAAGGAGAAGAGAGAGATACACCATTATTTACACTTGGAAAATAATGGAGAAACTAGTCCCTAATCTTACTCTGAATCCCATAACTCCCCAAACAACGGTGGAAGGTAGAAACGGTAGACTGTGTCGTATTCCCAATTGAAGGCGAGACAGGGAACATCCTTAACCCTGAAAGAAAATAGTTTTGTAGTGAGAGGACCAAAACTATTTAATCAGCTGCCCAAAGACCTAAGAAACACGAAGGGAGTTGCAGTGGAAATCTTCAAAAGAAGACTTGACGCCTGGCTCAGAACAATCCCGATGAGCCGGGCGTACCTGGCTATGTGAGGTGGAGAGCGCAAGAATCCAACTCACTACTTCACCAGGCCAACTCGAGAGGAGGGGCGACACGCTTGACCTTCGCGAAATGAGAAATCATCACGTGGAACCTTTGTAAGGTTGTAAGGTAAGGTAAGGTATATATATATATATATATATATATATGAGGAGCAACAAGCTTGACCTTCGTGAAATGAGGAATCATCGCACGGAACATTTGAAAGGTTGAAACGCGTGTGTGTGTGTATATACACACACCACACACACACACATATATATATATATATATATATATATATAATATATATATATATATATATATATATATATATATATATACACATTTTAACTGCAAACAACACAGAGTATAATTAATGTAAAGAACGACGCTTGTGTAGAAGAGCGTCCGCACAAGATGAGGAGGGAGAACGAGCAAATGAAAAATGAGGTACCTCCCGGAATCGAACCCGGGATCATCCATCTTGTGCGGAACGCTCTTCTACACAAGCGTCGTTATTTACATTAATTATACTTTGTGTTGTTTGCAGTTAAAATGTATATACACGGTGAACCAAAAGTAGGTGGACAGTAGGTTGAATACGGTTTGTGTTATATTATATTATAACTATGGTGTTCATTATAACTATGGTGTTTGTGTTATATTATATTAAATATTATAACTAAATTTATTTAAATTTTATTTTGTATTATAGTATACAAAAAAATTAAATATGTATTCTCAAAATAAACGTTATCATTTACTGTCCACCTACATTTGGTTCACCCTATATGTACGGCATGCGGAGTTGCTGCCTCAGGGCATTTGATTCCGCTCGTATGTAGGAGAATTAAGAGTACTGACTAATCGGGGTCCTTGGTGTAGTGGTTAACATATCCGACCGGCAATTGGATGGTCCCGGGTTCGATTCCCGGGAGGCACCTCATTTTTCATTTGCTCGTTCTTCTTCCTCATCTTGTGCGGAACGCTCTTCTACACAAGCGTCGTTCTTTACATTATATATATATATATATACTGTCATTACTGTATATATATATATATATATATATAAATCATAACATGGACTTCACAAAACATAGTATTTTATGCATATAGAAACTACATCGTTAAGCAGGAATGAACAAGCATTTCTGTCAGTATCCATTAGGAGTGAACGTCCATTATACATACTCTCCGTCTTTTATATATAAATACTCGAGATATTTGTTAAGTTGTGACAAGCGCACTGAAAACTTCTATAAATTAGAATTATCACATCAACAATACTTAATCATGTAAATAATGAATCAACATATTTTCCCATGTCAACAAGGAATATAACTAATATTTTGTGGGCGGAGTTACGATGCCCATCCTTATATAAACAGCTTGCTCAACCTCGGCTCTCATTACTTGTGTAGTAATTAAAATCCAATGTCTTTCACGTCACTTTGTGGTAAAATGCAACATGTCTAACTTCAGCGCCAACGAATTTTTAATGTAAGTTTTTCTGCTTTGTTTAATTTATTTAATAGATTATAAAAACATTGCTGGTACTTCATATTATATACAATTTTTTTCTTTTTATAATTTTGGCCACGTGCGACGTACCATTCATTTTCTAAAATAATTCAGTATCAGAACAAAAGCCAATTAATACCGATTCAAAATTATATATATATATATATATAATATATATATATGATACACACAGACCGTGCATGGAACAAGGAACTCTTCTAGGAAAATTAAATCCACTATAGTCCGAATAAGTAATTGTAAATGACAAACACTATAGTTTTTTCTTTTCATGATGTTAGCCCGACGTGGGCAACGGGTCACTCGCAAAGAGGTCCCAAAAATATAGCTTCCCTCACCAGCTATCTGCAAAGCAGATAGGATCCAGCTTTGGGGCAGGATCTAGGGTTTAAAGCAGCCTAGCCTGCTACATTTAGAACCTCGATATAAGCAAAAGACTCGCAGCGAGTGTTTGGCTTATATCGAGGTTCTAAGCCTAGCAGGCTAGGCTGCTTTAAACCCTAGATCCTGCCCCAAAGCTGGATCCTATCTGCTTTGCAGATAGCTGGTGAGGGAAGCTATATTTTTGGGACCTCTTGCGAGTGACCCGTTGCCCACGTCAGGCTAACATCATGAAAAAGAAAAAAATATAGTGTTTGTCATTTACAATTACTGTACTTATTCGGACTATAGTGGATTTAATTTTCCTAGAAGAGTTCCTTGTTTCATGCACGGTCTGTGTTTATCATAAGAAACCTCAGGGAACCATTCTGAGTTAATTCCCATATATATATATATATATATATATATATATTATATATATATATATATATATATATATATATATATATATATATATATATAATTTATGCCGAACATTTTATATACAAGATTTCTATTTCCCGATTGTAGGGAAGAACTCAGTGGGAGCTGTCACGACGACGCATTCGACCTAGTGCGTTCAGCATACACAATCGATCTCAAACTACCAGGACATGTAAGTTTTCTTTTCTACAGGGTGTTCGAAAAGTCCCGTCACCACCTTCAAAATGTATATATTGTAATATAATTTTATTTTTGTGTGATTAATTGTATTTATATGTGGTAGGTGTAATTTAAGAAACAAGTCACCAGCAACAATTACTTTAATTACAGTAAATACAGCTACTAATCATGAATATCTGTGTGTGCACCATCTGTGTGTTCACAGGATTCATATCGTTTCTGCATGTCTGTATCGCTTAATTCATTAACAAATGACGGGGTGTATGGGTTCATGCCGAGATCTTTTGTGGACATGTGGACATGTGGACTGCAAGTTCTTGTGATCGTTTCCAAAGTGATTTTTTCGGTGAACGAGCCACCGATGCAATCACACCTTCACATTGTTCTGCTCGCGTTGTTGGTCTACCGACAGTGGTCTGTCCTTGATGGAGCCAGTTTCAAACAGCTTTTTCTCCCAGCGTAATATCGTCTTGTTTGGTGGTGCAGCCTTATTGAATCTTGTGATGAAATCATTCTCGATATCATGCATCGTTTTGCCAGTATGTGACCTTTCATGAGCCCATATGTTCGTCACTATCCTTTCCTCCAGAGTGTAAGTGGACTGGTCTACCATCGTTCACACAACTCTAATACCTAGAAAAGAAAAAAAGAAAGTCAATGAATCACATATAAATTCAATTAATCACACAAAATAAAATTG